>NW_010576798.1:258619-320258 GCF_000705375.1 Tinamus guttatus | reverse complement strand
TTCATTACTAGGTGTAAAGACCCTTTAAAGAAAAAATGAACTTTGAGTTTTATTCCTTACTGCTTTTTAGTATCTTCATAGATAAAAATGCAGGTCTCCTTTTGAGGTTCTTTAGGAAATTGAGTAAACAAAATTGCAATAGATCTTCTTTAATTTGGAATACAAACATCCACTCCAAAACCTAACGTAGCATTTCAGATCCAGTTTAGAGTACATTCACATTACCTTTACCTCCCGAGAGCCCTCATGGGAATGAGGCTAGGACTGTTGTCTCTGCACATAGCCAGCTCAGGCCTTTCTTGGCTGGAATCACTGGCAAACTTCATGAAATAGCCAGGATGTCTTGAAACTTGATCACAATAATCTGATGAGTGCAAGCGCAATCTTGTGGAGGAAGTTCAGGAACCCATCCACCAACAGCTCAGCTTTCAGGGGCTGCATCTCCACGTACCAAGAATCAGAAGTGACTTGCTTTACTGCCATCAACTGCTGATTTCCAAACAGTGATTGTGGGACCGTGCTTTTTGAGACAGGTATAAACAATATGTATCTAGTTCATCTCTATCTCCTGTAGACAAGGAAAAACACCTTTAAAGCACTAAAAATTGCTTGCTCACTGCTCAGCTAAATTACCCTATCAGCTCGTAGCCGTTGCTTCTGTTGTGTGGTTCTGGTGAGGGTCTGACTGTGTGACCAGCACTGCTGCCCCGGCCTGCCTTCCTCAGGCATGGGCAGTTCTCCAGCAGGGATTTCTTCCTCTGCCACTGTCAAGTGAGGACTTGCCTGCCCCGCAGTGACTTGTTCAATCTACAGGACACCTACAAGTAGCTAGTCTGCACTTCAGCCTCCACTATGTTTTTTATCCACAGTTCTGGCAGTATTTCTTGAAGACCTTCCTCAGCCATCAAGGAATGCCCCTATATGTGAAGAGTTAACAGCACAGTCTTCTTTTAAAGGAAAACTAATTCTGCTTTATGTTTGTCACTCTAGTACAAGGAAGTCCAGGGTTTTATCCTGTGTTTTATCCTTCTTTGATAGTGAATTCCGATTTCCCCCTTTAATCCATTCACTAAGTGCCTTTTCAAATAGGACTCTCCTGGGCCAGCACTGGTCATGAGCTCCTCTCTGCCCTACCAGACCCAGGATTAGCACAGCAGAGTCTGATACACATCCTGGCAAGACAGCACAGGAAACCCTATGGGCATACCTTGTTAAAATACACAGAAAACCATCCAAGGTTTTCCTTTCCTGTTGTAATATGCTGTTCTGTCTGGTATCCCTCACCATTCCCTTTTCTGTCCCGGTGAAATACCTTGTGGCTGCACTTGCAACTACTTCAGATCCCTGACCTCCAGCTGGAAGATTTTGGTGAAAGGCTTAGATATCACCAAACCCACCTAGCCCTGCTGTTCTCTCGTTAGTCCACTTCCTCAAGAACAACAGCTCAAAATCTGTCAAATATTTGCAGATTTCAGGCTCATCTCGTGACCAATATCTTTTGTTCTCAGGTGAAAGTAATTCTACTGTCTCGAAGCTACAGCAACTAGGAGACTGGATCAACCTCTCCAGTCTCTCTCCATACTCATTTCAAAGCATTACCATCCACAACTGTCTCCGAAAGGGAGCTGCACAGATGTACTGCCCCTTGTGTGAGGAATCACTGCCTTCTGTTGGTTTATGAGTCAGGAACTCTCTAGCCTCATTCAGTTTCTTTAGTTCTCATACTGACAGATACACTATATAATGGATTCCTATGCACCTTATCTGTGCCTTTCAGGATGATGCCATCTTTTTTCTAGACATACTAACACCTAGTCTTTATATACTTTTAACCAGCCCTGCTGCTTCTCAACTCTTTTCTAGTTCTACTACATTCTTTCTGACCTGATGAGACCAGGTGCAAATGCAAACAATATTAAAGATAGGAGTGAACTGTCGACTTCCTCTGAGGTAAAAAGTTATTTTGTGTTTTATACTCAAATCCTTTCCTGATAATTCCTAACATTTGATTTTTTTCACCAAAAAAAGATCATTGAGTTGATGTTTTCAGGGATCTATCAAAACTCCAAAGCCTTGTTCCTGCTCCTAAGGGGTTGCATCCAGCCCAGAACACATGAACTTACAACGTGACATTGCTCCTCCCCTATGTGCACATCCTTCCACTATCTTCTGCAGTGGAAGCAATAGCCAAAATAATGTGGAAGTCATTGCACTTTTAGCACTTTTATTTTGCAGCTGTGCAGTCACAGTGTCCTGAAAGGGGCCAGAAGCTGCAGTCCTATCTCTCCGTCTCCACTCTCGGAGTAAAAACAATGGATTGGGGTAAAACCTAGTTATTACAGCAAGATGGGTTCAAGCCACACACACAGGTACTGGGGCAATTCGCATCCACATATTGCTGTTAGCAGAGATATGGTGGGACATGTGACACAAACACTCCACAGAGGACACTTTCTGTTCAGGAAGAGCCTACAGTATTACTCTTTGGCTACCTACCTTTACCCATAAAATATTAAAATAAGTAGGCCAATCCTCTAACACATTAATTCAAGTTTGTAAGTAACAAAAATCTATTGACAGATCTCTTCTCTACCAATGTCATCCAAGGTAGCCCAGATGACAAGGTTTATTCTTGTGCCCTGACAGACAGTCACTAAAACCACAGACCTGGAAAAGGAAGGGAAACTTTGCCAATGGCCAATAGGACTGAGGCTAGAAAATTTGGAAAAGAAAGAAATTGACAGACATTTGAGCTGTTTTATTTTCTTTTCACCAGGAGTAAAAGAGAGAGAGCCCATAAGAGAAAGGCTGGCGCTGGAGTTCATTGTACTTCCAATTTATTTGCTGTATGAGAGAGGAAGAGAGCTAGAAGGCTCCAATGATCTCTGCACCTAAACGGCATGTGTAATTTCTGACACAACTGTGAAACATAGGCAAATGCAGTGAGGCCCAAAGGGAAGCATTTCTTCAGCCCGACACATTTTCCCCTCTTTGCCGAGACCGCACACACTAGAAAAGCACTAACAAACTCCAAGCCACCCCCGCTCTTTTCTCACCTCCCTCATGTTCCTCCACCTCCATCTACTTAGCAAAACACCTGTGCCAAATGACTTTGAGCAGAGCTGCGGCAAAAATCCACATCGAGCAGGAGCCAAGAACACATCTCAGCAGTCCCAAGCTGCATGCGCACGTAGACAGACTCGAGGTACCATACTGGGCTGTTGAATCAAGTATGATGGCCCAAGAGTGAATCAAAACCTTTTAAATGAACCGTTTTGGTTTTAGCTTGCTGCCTAGTAGGTGCACCTGTGCTCCTTCTCCGTTCCAGATGATACACATCTTTGTTTTCTTATTTAATATTCAGCGCGTAGGGCACATACATGACAAAGAATCAAAACAAACAGATGAGGGGGAGAGGAGGAAGAGAAAATAGATTTTTTTTTTAAATCACTTCTGATTTAAATCTTAAGGTCAAACACATGCACACAGGCTCCTGGAAAGACCAGGAAATTATCAGTCAGGTTTACATAACAAATGGCACGAGTGCAGGACTGGGGGAAATGGGTGCGAGGCCCTTTGCAGACTGTCCGACCAGAGGTGTCCGTAGCAGGATCAGGGACAAAAGCGATCCTTGGAGTCTAACAGGGAGAGGGGCTCTCTGGTGTCTCCTGCGACTACAGTGCGTTTCTCCCAAGGTGCTGCTGTAATACATAGCAGCTTCTGTCGTCCAGAAGCAGCTGAATGCACATAAAAGGCCATAAAAGAAGTCAGCTATCTCACAGGCTGCCTAAAATTTGGTAAAACAAGACAGCATTGTGTAGAGTGAAAGTAGAAAAAACTTGAGGGGGAGAGGGAAGGGCTACTGCACATATACGTTCCCTCACAACCGACGACTCCGTTTTTTCCTCTTTTCTTTTGCTGGCATGCAGTGTCAGGAATCAAACCAAACTGTTCTTTACCAGCAGCTCTTGCTGGATGTGAGGAGTGAACTTGTCCAGCCCTCCGAGATAAAAGTTAAAAAAAAAAAAAAAAGAAGGAAACATTTCCCAAGAAGACACGCTATTAGAGCAAACTAAACCAGGGCTGCTGTGTTGTTTTTCCCCTGAGGATAATGCATCTGTTGTGATGGATTCAAGCACTGAGGCCATCAGTGAAGCCTGAAGGGATAAATCATATTTTTTTTCAAATTACCTCACCAAAGCCCTTCTCTGTGCAAAATCTAGGAGCTGGTTTCCTGAAGAGACTAGTACACTTTTTCCCCCCCAATATTATTTGTATTTAGTATTATCCTTTTAAAGCGTTACATACAAACAAGGCTTTCAGGCTTTGATACCCTCTAAAATTGAAAAAAAAAAAAAAAAGGGAAAATTCAAATCTAAGAGGGCAAAGGTAGGCGTCAGTGGCAGGTTGCAAGAAATCTGTCCAGGGACTGAGGAAAGATTTGATTACTGCCACAGGTCTTGTTTTGATACAAGCTCAGATTCGAGTTATTAAGTCCTTTCACAGGATGGATCTATATTGCACGCTACACCAAATTGCTGCTGCCAGAGATTTTTCTGAGAGCCTGAATGAGTTGCATGTTGTCCTCCTGCAACATCATATGCCTTTCCAGGTGTTCAGAGTTAGAGAGGAGGGGGTGAAAGTTACAGAACTGGCTAAACTAAAACTAGAGAAGGCAAAGGAAATATGATTAAGCCATAAGAGTATATTAAAAGCAGGTAATGTTTTGGACTATAATGGTATAAAGATCTAGAAGGAACAGAATTATGAGTATTCTTCGGGGAATGAACTGTGCCCTTCAGCAATAGGCAGGGTTGAAGCAGATATTGCTAATTATAAAGCTATTGTATGGGCTAATAGAGTAGAAGTGACCAGCATCCTTATTGCACTCCGAGGATGAGCAAGTCGGTGTCTGTACTTGGTTACAGCTGACCTTTATGTGCTTGTCCGTTAATGAAGGGATTCCTTTGCCAGGGAAAGGTTTTGCAAGCTGACTTCTATAGACTTATCATGTTGCTCTCCCCGCAACAACCAATGCAAAGCCGGCATTAGAGCTAGTGGTGGCCCAAAAAAGATAACAGCCCAGTAACAGAATATGGGGTCAGAGATGAGAGAGTGCATAGCAAGGATTTTCTCGCTACCAAAATGAAAGCTTCAGTTTTTCACTTCAGAGAGCAGGGGCCAACAGAAGTGCATCCTCTTTACCACTTCAGTAGGCAGAGGCACTAGTAAGGTCACTGAGGTGTAGGGATGGGAAGCTGGAGGCTTGAAACTGTGCCTCTGTGTGCTTAAAAACATAGGCTTTTAAGGGAGTATCAACAGGTAGCAGCTGATTCGAATTTACATGCATATATACACACACAAACACACACATATATATATCCAAAATTGAGAAACAATAATTTGGAGAGACATAGGATGAAACCCAAACCCCTTCTCACCTTGCAGCAATATGTAAAGATTTGTTTCAAGCGCTCCCAAGCCTGTTCATGCCTTTACATGATAATCTCTAAGGGAATCTGGAAATAGTGGCTTTGGCTTTGAGACTGACAGAGCATCTGGTACTGTGCAGCTGAAATTGCCTGCTTCCTTTCTCTTGCTTGCCATCTCTGGCAACATGGTTGAGTCGTTTCCATACTTGTGCCATGATCCCTGTGTTTGTGGCTTTCCCGGTATTAACAGGAACACACACAACACTTCCTATAAAAATATTCAAATCCTCTTGAGAAGCCTTCATTAAAATTCTATTAATATCTGTTTCTCTCACCCTGTGAATAAATTGTTAACACCTCCATGTTCTTCTAAACAAAGCTAAAAACAAAGCACTATCTCTCTAAAAAACACTTGACACACACTGGGACAGCCAGTTTCTTGATAGAGCATGTTACGGTTTGCTAAGGAGTCTAGTATTCCATATTCTGGCAGCTCAAAGTTGTTCATCTAAACACGTAAGTCCTGTGAAAACGGAGATGACATTTCACAATTTATTTAGGCATCTGTCTGCACAAGGCTGGAAAGGGAGGAGAGGAGGACAGATGGAAAAAGACACAAGTCTCTGACTTCCACTGATCCCTGAATATCTTCATAACCCTTAGTGTAAGATCAAGAAGTTCCTGGTAGGTTAAAACACAATCTCCACTTTTTTAAACTTTATTTAAAACCTTCCTACTAGTTTCTCCACTGTACCTCATAGGCAGCTTATCTTCTAACTCTGAGTTAGTGAAGAACATAAGGAAAATTCAAGCAAAATTTTCCAGCAGTGCTGCCACATGCCTTTTAAAAGAATGGAAAAGCAGTCGCAAATTATGTTCACGCTAGTCCCTTTGAAATGATTGACCTAATAAGGAAAAAACAAATACTAGCCAGATGACTCGGAACAGTTTAGGAGTCTTCTATTTCAAATCAGATTTGAAGATCCTCACAGGAGTCTGTGAGCAACCTAAGCCAGGCTTAGGGCACGTTTTAGAAGCTCAAGAAAGAACAACTCCTTCCAAAGCAAAAATCTACACAAAACATTTCTTTATACCAGACCATTCCTTTGGCCAGGCAAAATCAGAATTGTTTGGTCTTAGCTGAACAACATATGGCATCCCTCATCCTTTTCCAACTTTTTTTTATCTCCAGGGCTTCTTAATCTCTCCCGCTGTCCGCTGAGAAGTTCTCTTTCATGCTTTTTTTTCCCCTCATCCCTTTTCCTTCCTCTCTCCTCTTGTTCCACACTGATAATGAGGTTCATAGTTTAATCTGTGGGCAGCTGATAGTTTAGCTAAGGAAGTGCTGCTCCAAGTCTGCCGTGTGCTTCCCCAGCAGCTCTGACTCAATCTGGAGTCTCTGTAGTTACACAGCTCAGAAGCTCTCAGCAATGGACAGGCCCTGTGCAAACCACACTTCACTCTGCTCCAAGCATCCCGTGCACCGGTCTGACAGGCTTGACAGCAGCACTGGAAACTGCAAAACTAAAGCTAAGAAACTTCCTGCTGCAGATCAACATGAACCCTGCACTCAAAGATACTTACTCTTAACCTTTACATTAACCCGAAGAATATGCCTAGTTAAGTCTTTTCATGAGATTGAACTCTACAACTTAGATCAGTAAAAGGACTTTGCTGTTGAGCCAAGAAAAAAAATGCTGCCAAAACGTTTACATGAATTACATCAGTCTATTCAACTTCAAAGATTAGATTTGTTAGGAGTTTGTGAGTAGGCTGATAAACTTAAGGGAGGCAAAATCTCACCATGCATACTCTGGCTCACCAATTACTGAGACGAGATGTAAATTTCTGTGAATAGTAGAAAGATGCAAAACCTCAAAACAAAATGTCAATTCTGAATTCTGTAGAATGTCAGTTCTAATTATTTCCAGATGTTTTGCCCTTCATTACAGGGATGACCCCATTAAATGTTTGGCACCCATTTCCCCACTAAATTATACCTCTGCTCAGCTCACTCTGTTTATTGCCAGGCTCTGTTTTTCACATGCAACCAGTCTGCAAAGGTCTGCAAAGGTGTCCTGGCCATCAGCAGAGAGTTTGGTTGGTATCTCATGGATATTTAAAGGATATATGGAAATGTCATCTTGCTAGCTTGCATGTAAATATCACAATCCTAGGATTTCATTAACCTAATTTGCAGGTGAATTAGAGAGGAGCTGTGTTTTTTCACCCCTTTTCAATCTACAAAATACTCTGAATCTCAGTAGTACTTTGACATAGGCAAATGTCTCACCACAAAGTTAGCACCAGGCTGCATGGTGCTGCTCCCCAGGGGAGCAGCCTCAACTGCTGTTCACACAACTCAAAGCCACTGCAGGTGCACTAAGTTCTGCTGCTCCCGCCACGGGCAGCTGCACACAGACACCTCCCACACTGGCCCCAACGGAGAGCTGCAGGAACAAGAGGTGCAAAATAAGAGAGAAAAGCAAAAAATGTTACTGCACAGCGGGAAGGCAAAGCATAAGCACTGTTCTTAGGTATTCCTTTAAACAACGGGGCAAATCAGACAATTTTGTCTCCCTAAACCTGAACACAAAGAACAGAGTCCTGTGAATCCCTCTAGGTGCCTATAGCTCCCACAGGCTTCAGTGGTGTCTGAGCGTACAAAGCACCATTCTGAACCGAACCAAAAAGCCAGCCATTAAAAGAAACCTACTCACTCAGTTCTCTTGCTCATATAATGGTTTAACCCATGAGCTTTGCCAGACAAAAAAAAAAAAAAAAAAAAAAAGCATTATAGTCTCAGATGTCTCCAGCAGGTCCATCACATTCCGTCTGACATTCTTGCAAGCACTTGCAAGGGGCAAAAACCCAATGTTTTGTACTCCCTAGTTTGTTTATTCTTAGTGTTTGTGATTCACCTTATAAAGCTTGGAAATAGCATTTCTTTCTCAACAGATTTTGTCTTTTACCACTTGGCCAATAATATTTGTGCTGCCACACAGTAGAAGCCAACACAGCTTTGTTTTGTTTGCTTCTTTATGCATTGGCATCCCTGATTTGCCTTTCTTGCAGTTATCAAATGACAGAAAAACTGTTAGTATCTCTAGTACAGGACACTGAGAAGAAAGGACCTCAGCCTGCATTGCCTCTTCTTGGAGGAACATGAGCATTTTCTCTGTTATCCCAAACTCTCCCTTCCATTACCGACTGAGGATAGAGATGCATCTCACCTGGCTAATAGCTGCAAGTACACTGTGGCCAACAGAAAGAAAATGGCACCTGTACATGAAGCTTTACCCTCTCCTGACGCAGATGTCTCACACAGCCCCAGAACTGAAACGTTTGTCTCATGTCATTCACAGCAACTGGCATGGGTGACTCCTCGAATATAGATGGCTATTTTATACTTTGTTAGATGAGGTTAAGCCCAGCTAAGGCATCCTGATCACATAAGACACACAAAGCACTAGAAGAATAAGAATCACATCACTGTGAAAAAGCGAGTATTTTCACTCCGCGTCTTCTGAGACATTAGCACAATGACAAATGTAGATGGTACCTTGCAAGCCACTATGTTTCTAGTCTATTTTCAACAGTAGGACTCAGCTGATGAAAGAAGTGACTGAATTTGTGCAGCTATATTCTCCAGCCTTTATTCTCCTCTATTTACACCATAAAGAGGCATGAAAATTAAAAATTATAAAGAATAACTTATAATGAAGCAGAGAGGTTGCATTTTGCATTTTTCAGTACTGCTGTAAAGATATGAGGCAAGATGAAGGCAGGCTCCAGAATTAAAATCTTTGCTGTTAGTCTGAACAAGAAGCTGAGGTCCCTTTGGAGCTTTGGAAGCTCCATGATCTTCAGCAATGCCTTGCCCTGCAGACTCACTCTTGGCAGTTGTCCACCACAAACGCAATCAAAGATAGGGCAGTACGAAGCATTGACTTCTTTTCACTTTTTCTCCTCTTATTTCCATACCAGTTTAGCTAATTTTGCTGTTTATTCACCTTCATTACACTCTCCCTCAGTGAAGAAGGAATCACATGAAGCTCTCATATAGCTCATATAAATGTATAGCTTCCTTTTCAGCGTGGCCAGCTTACGTGTCTGTACAACACACGATTGCCACACACTGGAGAATGATGGTGCTTTGTGGCAACTTGCTTCAGAGAAATAAATTCATTTCCCAGTTAGCAAATTGAAAGGATCAGGCCACACGGATTCAATCCAGGGAGAGAACTGGGTTGGTGACCTCATTTCATTACTTTCAGAGGAACTGCATCTATGCTGTTCTATAAAACAGCACAAATGTAAACGAGGTGTGAACTGCTTTCACATCTCATTTAGGTAACAGATGAGGCATGAAATGCATTTCACAGGCACCAGTACTAGAGTCTACTACTTGGCTTGGGACAAGGAAGAACTTTCTTTTCTTTCCTTTTTTCCACACACAGACATTCTTCCTCAGAGCTCTGGATTAGCTCTGCAAGTAGTTGCTGCATGGAAAGGAGAAATATCATCAAGAAATGGCATGCTGGCTGCTTTTATTAGCTCGCTCAAATTTTCTGGATAGTAATAAAAGTTCCTAGGGTCTGCTATCATTGCAAAGATTGATTCTTTTTTTTTTTTCTTTCCTCAGAAAATAAGTCACGTCCAGATGGTACCAAACAGTGGCAATGAATAAATAAATAAATGCAAAGTCTCTGCTCTTAGACACAAGCTTCTGAGCCAGAAAACATATTTTCCTGACACACAAAGATTTCGAGTGTCAGGAAAAAAGTTATCTGTTATTTCTCAGAAATACAGGTTGCAAGGAAATCCTTGCCAATTAGATAACAGATGGAACATCCGAGGGCTTTTTAAACTTTTACAACATGTACTGACAAGGTGCATGTGAGGACACAACTCAAGCTTAAGGTTCATGAATACAGCTATGAAAGAAGTTGGAAAACATGAAAAAAATCCAAGGTCTTCATTAAAAAACTGAAAATAAATACAGTATTCTAAATTAGAGAAACTCTAGGAGGAACAACATAACCCATGGAGAGATATTCAACTCCTTGATAACAGGTAACCCTAGAAAGAAATTTGCAGTCAGAAAGTCAGAGGAAATTCTGCACTGTATTTTGATGCCAGTGGCACAGTTGAAAAGTTCAGCAAAGGACACAGTCAGGAGGAGAACTTCACATGCTAAAGGCAACAGAAATGTAGACATCCAAGAGGAAAGCAAAGCAAAGTTCTTTAGTGTCACAATGGCAAAGCTGTTCAAAAAGCCTTTCAATTTTTTTAACCCCACCAAAAGTGGCTTTCAGCATTTATATCCTTTATCACAGAAAACATTTGAATGGAAGTGTTCACAATTTGAAATATTTTTTCCATTTTGTAGCTGTGAAGCAACGAAGAAAAAAAATAAATACTATTTCACTCAATGTCTACAAAATTAAGCACAGTTCTGTTAACTGAAATGTTAATATCTTTAATAATTGTTAATATTTTAATATCAGGTAAGGCATAAGCCAGGTATCAATACAAATTGATAGCTGAGGAGTGATGGCTCTGCAAAACTTGAAACAATAGTGCTTAGAGTCAAATAAATTAAGTCACTATGCAGACAACAGCTCCACTAATTTCAGTCTCCAAGGCAAATTTACCTGAATAAAAAGTGCAAGATCAGGCCATAAATTGCTAAGAAATGAAATGCAAAATAGTTACTTCAGGAGGAACAAGTAAAGGACTCGTTATTTTGAATAATGCAGAGATGACTAGGAGGTGATTCAGGTAAGCTATAGCAAACATCCTTCTCCTTGAGTAGCTCCTTCTGATTTAGAGTGAATTTAAATACTAAACAGAAGCACTCCCTCCTTTGCTCAGTAAATGTCAGGTCTCCCAGCCAACCTTCATTTCCCTCAATTAAATGGATATGAATCCCTTGGCTGGCTCTGCAGCAGCCTTTTCTACCTGACTGCTGTTAGCCCTGCTCCCTCCTCAACCCAAACGATGATTTCCAACTTTCTCTTGCTCTATTCTTTCGCTTTGGACAATTACTTCTTCTTGACAGCTAGTTCTCATCTTTCTCTTCATGCTTCTACCTCCATCTTTTCCCAGCCTTTTTTTTTTCCTTGCCTCAATTGTCCTTCTCTCTGAACATCTTCCCTATCTTTGTCAGCAATGGGCCTGTTTTGCAGACTCAGCTGTGCCCCACAGCATCAGAGCTGCCCACACACATTTACAGACTGCCAACCACGCACTTCTTATTCATGCCTCAGTCAGGAAGGTTCCTTCAAAGTAGGTCCAAACTGCCAATTAATCTCACTTTTAAGGGTGACTGTCATGACACATTATGTCAACAGTCCTCTGGTATCCGTCCTCTTTTGATCTCTGCATAGAAATGAACTCACGAGAACATGGTTCCCATCTGCCCTTTGCAGTTGCATTTTTTTTTTCTAGATCCATTCAGAGTTTCAGTCACCATAGTACAGGAGCATCCCATGGACAGTAGAGCTTTATATTATGGCTTCAAACCACATGGTAGAAAGGTAAATCTTCATATGGCTGCCTCTTCTTTTCCTGTAAATGTGTTCATCTGTCTAGATAAGTGGCAGCCACCTCCTCAGATCCTCTCAAATGCATCACTGCCTCAGAGAGAAAAGGTGCAGGAAATGAGTTGTTTGGAGATAACCACTGTCTCAGTTCATCACCGACTTTCGACCTATTTCCCATTAGACTTGTTGCTTAACACTCTCAAAAGGCCAGAGAGTCACTTAAGACTCTCTGTGGGTACTCAAAGCATCACAAAATGTCATCTCTCTCCCAGGATTTTCTTTCTGTTATTTTTGCCACTGTTGGAAATCCAGCCAAGACTACAGGGTCTATCTGAAGGGTCAACAGCAGCCCAGACATGAGCACTAGGCAAGGAAATGTCAGCTTCCAAGTACAGGAAAGTGATAGCTGAGAGATCTACATAAGGCAGAACTCAATAGAGCGCCCAAAGCAAGTGTGTGTGATGTGAATTCTCTAAGATTCACCTCTTTTTTTTTTTTATTACCTCATTTGCAACATTACAGAGAAGAGAAAAATCAAAGTTCTACAGAAGCAGCTATCACCTTCCACTGTCTTCTCAAGAACACGGGGCACACTTCTCCCATACTATGTCCTGAAGACATTATGGATCTGACCTGTTTGCCAATATTATTTTGGAAACCAAAGATCAACACTATATCATATTCCTTTCTTGTTTCAGAGGTTGCAGAGATCTTCCAACCGTTCTATCCACAGTTGCAAGTCCTTAATGGCTGGATGTGTACGTTAATCTGATACTCAGATCTCAGCATGGTATGTCATTGCTAATGGAATGGGGGGCTGAATGGCTTTTAATTAGATATGTTTTAAATGAATTTACACAAGGGCCTAGGGAGTATACTTATTAGTATATATAAAACTGCAGAATAACTAACTGCCTGATTCCCATGATTTCATACATTGGTATCATAGGTCACCCTTCTGGAACACTTATGGACAAATAGTGCCATAGAGAGTCACTTATCTGCTATTCCAGTAAGAGCAAAAGATGCCGTGATAATGCTGCTTTATTTGTAGTTTATCAAATGCACAGCATAGATAGTCATCCAGGTGATAATACCATTGGTGCAGCAAGTTTCTCATTAAACCATTACTTACCTGCTGCTTTCTGATCATTTGAGGAGGGTATTGGGTGAGGTGCTCATTCAGGAAGTCAACGAGGGTCCACGGCAGTCCTCATATCTCAGAGTTAACACAATTTTAACAGGTGCATCGGTCTATGTTTCAGTCAACCAGAGACTGCTTTATCTAAAAAAGAAGAGCAAGAAAAGTAAAGCATTTTAGCTCTGCAAGTATCTTTTTCAGAATGCCTGATTTGTCCTTTTAAATATTATCAGTGAATGCTCGTCAGGAATCATGCTTTAGATTGCTATCTGATTTGGCTTAATAAAACTGAGGGGAAAAAAAAAAGGCAGATTCTTTTGATTCTAAAGCCTAGGCAGCTCTTAATTCATTAATTTATGATCAAACACAAAACTTAAATGAGGAATTCTCTTGTTAATCTCATTTTATGATCTGTGAATGGTTTATCATTTGAATTTTGGTCTTTCATCCCTTCGTCCTCTCCTACATATCTTTTTCCTCTTTTCTGACTTTTCCCCCTTGAATCTCTGAGGTCATGTTTCACCTTTAAAACTAATCAAACTCTTTAATCATCAAGCTATTAATTCAAATATTTCCTTCTCAGCAGAGTGGAGAATTAAGATTTTCTTCATTTTTCTGTAATGGATTTGCAACAAATATCACCTCACTAATCAAGATGAATAGAAGAGAAACCACAAACTACCTGAGGCCAAGTATTTCATACTTAGGTGCTTAATGACAAGCACATAAATCCATATTTAAGTAACCAAATAAACAACCCAATTTAAAAAAATGCAGATCTTCCAGCAACTCCCATTGATTTCCCTAGTCATTATGTTTTCTGCATTGCTAGTGAAAAATTGAGTCCTTATACAATTCCTAACTCTTGATTCACATTTTGAAATACTAACTTTAGGAACACTATACTGAGAAACCTCTATCCCAATTTAAGAAATGAAAAATGTCAAAACTAATTTTTGCAAAATGTCTAAATTATGAGATTAAGGAGCTAACTTCCTACACCTCACTAATGTCAAACACTATTAGATGGTGCAGTAGCATTACAACATTGACCTCATGGACTTAAGAAGGTAACTGGCAAATAAAAAAGTTCCCAGGTTCCCAGTGATTGGTAAATCAAGACATAGAGGTCTGCAAAGGCTTGGATATCTACTACGCAGTTTCACACTTTTTTTTGTTGTTGTTGTTGTTGTTGTTGTTGTTGCAGATAGCGAGAAAACTGTCACTATACTAAAACTCTTAACTATTTCAGATTAGAGAGTTTTCAGAATACAATCTGTCCATGGACCTGATCTTGTAATCTTTATTCAGTCAATCCTATATGACAGCAATTTTAAAATTCAGGCTCCTTGGATTTTTGAAAGTAGTAGTTTCAAATGCTGGGCTCTGAGGAAAACAAATCTGGAAAAGGACAAGGCAGGATGGTAAGACCTAGAAATCACTTCAAAAACAATGTTTTGAGCTCACCTATATCAACAGTCAGAATGGTCAATGCCTATCTGATATCAGGTCTGCTGACAACACAGAAATACTCCCAAAGATTTCCATAAGCAGGATTCAACACAATTAGGAAAGCACTGAAAAGAATTCATATCTCAGGGTTTAAAATCAAAAACTATATCAAAAAATAAAAATAAGAAATAAACTACTGCCAGGCTATCAGGACTCGTTTTCTTTCAAAGATTTCCCACTTGGCTACAGAATCTTTCAGCTTAAGTCGCTGTGCAACTCTTGCAACGTTAACACTTAGCAATTGTACTGGTATCCAACGGATCTTCGCAGGATGTCACATACAGAACGCTATTTACTCGGGAAGGTTATTAGCCATAGGGTCTCTCAGCTCTGGCTGTTTGAGCACATTTGTTATCAGAATCTCCTATAAAGATCACGAGAAGGCAGCCAATATGACGAGGCAGCGTTCTCGGGTTTTCTTATGCAACTGCCTCTTGGGACTAATTAGAGTTGCTTTTGTAATTCACAAACTATAAATTCCTTCAGATGCTTTGGGAAGCAGTGTGTGATCTCCTCGTCGAGCTCTGGGTTTGTGCTGATGGCACAAGGCAGCGCGGCTTCCCAACGCGTGGAGCAATCTGCCTGATTAACAGGGAGTGCAGAGCTGAGCACGGTAACCAAATAATGGCAACTGGTCTGTTAATTTGCTGTTTCCCTTCCTCACTCGCTTAAGGTTAATTGTAAATCCTACAGAAGCCTGCACTCCCTTCTCCTGCTAGACGTCCTTAATTAGCTTAATAACAGCATCGTATTTAATGACTGACCATAGCTAAGAACTAGAAGTAACTGTGCCTGTATTGCAAAGAGAGCAACCCAAAGCAGTTAGATTTGATGCTAAAATGCAGATATTCTTCCCTTTTCGGGGGGAGTAAAGGAAGCACAGCCTTATTGAAAGGCTTCTTATTAAAATCAGGAGAAGGTACTGGATACACAGACCACCCAAGGAAGAGGCATTCTCTCCTGGATTTGGGGAAAGGAAGAGGAAAATTAAGGCAGGGCAACGGCCCTGGCATTCACAGAAGGATGGAAGTGCCAAGGTATCCCTGGCTATCCATGAGGCTGGCTGCAATCCAGCGCAGCGCCCTGAAGGAAAACAACCCTACGGAGGTGTAGCTGGATGCAGCAATGCCCAAGGCTGAGGCTATAAACAGGTGCGAAGGAGGATATGACAATCTCTGCAAAACTGGTTCTTCAAAAGATTCAGCATGGAGGTTATCTTATCATTTAAAGGACCCAATGTCTGCAGAGAGAACCAATGCCTTTTATTACACCAAACTGATATAACTGTTGAAAAAAAGGAAAAAAAAAAAAAAAAAAAAACAACAACTTGTACACGCTGCTTCTCCTTCTCCAGCTGTACAAGCTGACCTAATAAAAGATATTTTCACTCCCTCCAACCCATCTCTCCCTCAGATACTGAAAGAATCACAGGTACAATAATATTTTTCTCGTAACAGATTTTATAAAATCATGTGTAGCTTTTTCTCTAAAAATATGTGGATTTAAGAGTTGATGGATATTAAAGTTGTACTCTTAACGCCAGCACTTTCATATTACTGAAAATAGAACTAAGCAGGTAGGGATTGCTTTTTGCTTTAATCTGCATCTTAGGCTGTAAAGGTTCTCTATACTGTTTTTAAAAAAATAAATAAAATATTGAGTAGGAAGAAGTAATATAAATGGATAATGAATGCAAATTATTACCAAAATGCTTCTGACTCCACTGCTACAATAAAAACAAATTGTATTATGTGAACAAAGACAAATTGTCAAATATAGAATTATAATTTGGTTTAATACACTGTGGCATCCTGCTTATTCAAAACATCCAGAGCGTCCTGCAATAGCAAAAACATAGTTTTATTATGTATGTGCCTGGTTTTGTTATCAACCAAGCACTAAATGGAACAACTTACTACCTAATACATTTTTCAAAGCTTCCTGGGTTTTCTTTCTCCCTCTGCAATATACCGGGTTATAATCCTCCAAGTTTTATTTACTTTTGGCTCAGACTATAATTGGGTGTACTTAAGTGCAAGAAGTGACCCAAAACCAAGCCAGCGCTCTGGAGTTGGGCCCCTTGCCCACCCTCGTCCCCCCGAACAGCTCCCACACGTGGTGCGTGGGCCGGCCCGGCTCGTTCCCAAGGGGGAGGCCTTCATCCGCCACACGCAGCACCGCAGGGCTGCCCGGCCTTGTTCACACAAACAGCTGGAGTCTCTGCGCCTTCGAAGCATACACTAAGAAACAGGCTTCCACAAGTGATCTACTGCCGTGTAAAGGCCAAAATATTCAGCCAGATCTGCAGAAGAGTTTACCAAGAAGATGCCAACTGATTCCAAAAAGGGAAACTTCGCCTTTTTTTTTCCCTTCTATTCCATTAAGTTGGAAAGAACTGCTTGCAGATCCAACTCACTAGTACAGTAAAAAATAACTCTAAGTGAAGCAATAAAAGAATTCAGCTGGGACTAGCTGTGGCATATATGATTCCAAACAAGTTTCCTTCATCTAAATTATTTAAACCCTACCTCACTCTGCTCAAGATGGAGACCAGATATCTCCCAGATAAAGGCTGTCAGGCTTTTCTCATTTCTGAGACATTTAACTCTTTCAGCTGCTTGATCGCAGACATGCCTAAGTGCTCCCCCCGATGATTTAGGCATGATTTAGGCATGAAATGGATTTTTTTTTCCCACTCAGTCACCAAACTAACCTTCCGGTTAAAGAAAGAAAGAAGCAAACTGTTTGACTCACACTGAATTTTGAAAAGAAAGTTTCTAGAATTATAAACTATAATCCACCTAATGAAGTCAGATCCTGACCCCACTAAATTCGCATTCAATCCTTTAAACTAAATCTCCTCTCACACCCACAGCTAGTCCTGCAGCACATTCTCCCATGAAACTTGCACCCTGAGGTCTGTCCATATTCACAGTATGAGTCCTTCAACTGGCTGTTTTATCCCAGCCCAACTGGGTGCTTTGTGCTTTTGTGCATCTTCCTACACGAGTGTGCCAGCAGGTTTCCTCCTCTCCCACACAGCTACTCGTGTACTCTGAAAGTCACTCCCCGCCATGGTACCTGTTGCTCGCAATGTCTTTTCTAGGTATCATTTTATCTTCAATTCAGAACAGTGAGGTCACGACAGCACACTCTGTAGATGCCGGAGAGTAACCAGCAGTGAATCCCGTGTCATTCTGGGTTATCCTGGCAAGATACACTGCTACTGATCTGGCCAGCGGCTTGCAGATGCTACCGGTCTCCAAAGGGTTTCACCGCACATCAGTGGTACCTACTTGCCCTTCTCTGATCTAGTTCTGTTGCTTACTGCCATTTCCAGGATTACACTGACACTGGCCCCACAGCACGGATGACATCAAGCTGGTGAGTGATTCCATGCAGCATGCAATGGCTGTCAGCCCCTTCTCCTGCCAGCAGCTCCTCTAGGATACGTCAGACCTGCTGCAAGTGTGAAGTTCTCCAGACACTGCCCATGTCTCCCACGGAGGTCACCAGGGCTGCCTGAGGAGCATGGGCCACAGAGCCAGCACACCTGCAGCTCATGCCAACGTTACTCCATGGCTGCCTACCGGGCTGTCTGACCTTGAAAAAAGCAATGCACCAAACCTCCCAGGACTTCTACGGCCAGCTGAGCTACAACGTGTTAGTCACCTGCCAGACCGCAGCAGCAGATAATCCAGTTCTGCAGTGTTCCTGACTCAGAAAAAATCCTGGGCAGCATATGCATGCTTAAGCCTAAACCAAGGATTAGCATGATCCCAAGCTTTATTTCCCAATATGCTGTAAAGTTCATTTGAAGCTTTTGCCTGAATATAAACTTGCATCCAAACAACTCGTACACAAGGAAAGTTTCAACTTGAGCACAGCTCCAGAGCCACGCTCAGATTATGGTATCATCAACCCCTTGTATGCTCGCAGCTTTTTGCTGCCTGGGATAGCAGCAACAACAGTTCATAAAGCTGTCCTGCTTCCCACTCTTGGGTGGAGGCCAAGCCTTACTCATTCCACCACTTTCCCGAGCACCCGCACTTTAGAGCAAGTCATCTGCATTCTCAGACAGTCTGTCTCTGTCTTACTACCATTAAACTTTTATCTTAAGTTCTTGTTTTCTACCACTTGCTGTCTTGTATTTTTTTTTTTGACAATTGAGCTCCTCTTGTTATCTTGTCTGCCTTTCTCTAGGGCTAAATCTGATATTTCAACAATTTCTCCTATAAATTGATGTCAGTGGTCTCTCAAATAATTTTGCTTGTCTCTAATTAGTCAATCTATTAAGTCCCCAGAGCTACATACAGAGGCCAGAGTTCTCATCTCCATGATATAGACATCTTTTCCCTCTGGGAACATAGAATAAGACAGACTGGTCTGGTCTATCCAGGACACCACTCTTAATTTTAGATATTATGTCAAATAACCTATTTTAAAAAACAAACCAACTGCTTTCTGTAACCTTGTGGAGTGAAAAGGGGGCTTTCCCCACTGCTCTGATGATTGAAAACCTCCTTCTAATGTCTATCTTAATGTTACTAATGGCTAGTTTAGACCTTTTGTCCATTTACCATCATTGTTCTTTATCTTGGTATGTTGTTATCCCCGTGTAGTGGTTAGTCTCCTGATGCATATATAGACACATTGCAATCATTCCTGTTCCAGCCTTAATATTGCTAATCCAAAGACAACATATTCCTTGAATCTCTTTTCAGAAGGTGCTCTGTTCTCACAGATATTCCTGTGACTCTTCTCTGAATCTTTTGCAATATGAGTTTAAATTTCTTGAATACGACCGATCAGAAGAGCACACAGAATTCCAAATCCTTTCCATAAAAGCACTAATACTCTCTCCTCTTTATTGGAGATCCCTCTCCCAGTGCAGCCCAGAACGCGGTGCCTTTTTCAAGACAGTACCACTACTGTCTCACTGTCACTCTGCAGCTCGTAGCGCATATTTGGATATTTGTTTTCCTCAGTCAATGAGTTTTTCTACTTCTTGGTTTCTGCTATAAATTTTATTACAGTCTGGTTTTATCTGACTGCTAGTGTTGAACGAGTCCTATCAGTTCATTTTTCAGTGTTTCTCAGGATTATTCCATTCCATTCCATTTTTTGCACTCCCACCTGCTTTGTTAATTCAGTATACAGACCTAGTCCTAATTCCACCTCTTCCACACAGTTTCTGGAGGTACAACATCTCCACACACATGAGATCTTAAATGCTGTCAGATGCTTTCCTTCTGTTTTGCTTATCTGCTGAGCAGCTCTCCATAGACTGACCACTGCCACTAGGCTTCTCTTTCAGATTCGGCAATGGCTGAGTGAAGAAAGATCAAGTCGTAGCTACCCTGTTCCTTAATCTTTGCTCTTCCAGCTGTGATCTCCTCTCCAAACCCTGGATGTGCATATAAAGGCACTGTCGCTCTTCAAGTCTCACCTCTCTCTTGAGGAGCCCAGGAGAAGTTCCTTTACCACGACCGGTGTTTGCAGCCGGCTCTCTCCAGCACACTCCAGCCCTGGAAGACAACGTTTCCTCCAGTATTTTCACTCCTGCTGTCTTCAGTGACTTTCAAGCCAATCATTATGGCATACATAAAAGGCTTTTCATCTCAAGTTTGACGGATTTGTACAGAAAAGGTTGGGGTTTTATTCATTTAATAGATGTGAAAACAGACCAACTCGAGTTCTAAAAATCTGTCCGAGTTGCCTAAATGAAGTTATTTTTCCCTGTTTTTGCCTTAAAACCAAAACAAAGTTATTTTCTTAATAGCTTACTCTAGTTTGTTTTCTTTCAGAAGGAGTGCGGTAAGCAGAGAGCCCGCACTGTAATATTTACCTGGAGAGATGGAAGTGCGGAGGGACACCGCTGAGTTACAGGCTTCATTTTTTTGTGTACACTTGTCTGTGCGGTTTCCTTTGCACTCTATAAAGCAAAGCTAGTAATGTTTTTTTCAAAGCAGCAAAGTACAAAGTTAAAAAGGTAGCAGAGTTTAGAAAACAGATCAGTTAAAAATTAAGTTGTTCCACAGTGTTATTTCATCTTTAGCCACAGGGTCAAATTCTTCTCTGTATTTAAGGACCACAGAGGGCAATATGTGAGGAACAAAACAAAGAGAAAAACTGTTAAGCAATTTGCTTATGCCTCTGGACAAAATTATTAAATAGCAGGCGTTAATGAGTGTTAACTCTCCACTGTCCTTTCCCTGGTGTGACAGCTCACCCTGACACCAGGTTCTCTTAAGGAATGACCATTCTGCCTCTGCTCCTGGCTATTCCGTGTGCCCCCACTATTCCCTGTTCTCTCTTCCATCACTGCACTCAGCTGGTGTGCACTGGCATTCCAGCAGCAAAGCACGGCCTGAGATTTTGGTGCACAAGGATTAAAAAAAAATAAACAGGGTTCCACACAGGTAAATGATGCACCTCATCCAGTGATGATCCTAGCTTTAATATTTTCCGTTGGCTTTTTGGAAGGATTATAAGGAAGGGATAGCAGATGATTTGGTACAGAAGCGACCAACATGAACTCCTTCCTCTGCTCTTGTTTTGCTTCTAGACCAGTTGTAAAGAAGAAGGGATGAAGTATGTGGACAATGCTGGATTTTCTCAAATATATGTCCAAACCCTGAACCTTTTTAAGTCTGTGTAGGTCTGGTGCGGAGCTGTGGCAGTATCCATCTATGTTATCTGGCCTTTTTAAAGACAAGAAAGAAAGAAAAGGGCCATCTGAGAGCATGATTCCTAGATTTAAAAGGTGCGCATGGTTGTTATAGTGACTTGACTTTTGTAAAGCTCTCTTTGTGACAAGTCTTCTGCATTAACACAGAATCTTTTGAGAAAAGTTTTAAAATTATATGTGCAAGATATGTAATTTCAGAGGTTATACACACACACACAGAAGAAAAAAAACCCTTCCTTTATCCTTCTAAGCAAATTAAGCCAGAAGACACTTTCGGTGACAAAAGTACAAAGCACATTAGCCTAAAAAATTTGTAAGTAAGTTCTTCATATACTCAAATGGAGAAGAGATTTCTGCTGTCTTTTCAGCAACAGAAGCAGTTTAGCTGTTGGAGGTGTTACAATATCATGCAAATCTGGGTTTGATATTTTGCCAAGTTCACTGTCATGTTGCCTTTTTCTTAATAGACAGGGTGAGGTGGTGTGCGAGGATTAAGCATTTTATCCAAAAGACTGATAACAGTGTCCTCTTGGCTGACTTCCAAATGTCCTTTTTAAGAGATCAGATGCTTCTTTCCCCACTCCATAATTTCTTTCTGCAAAAGGAATTTTTAATACACCTAGGCAGACATGAGCATGTGTGAAAGTCTTGTCAACTGCTAATAAAATGTCTTGATGCAGACATTAATTGGTACAGTTTACTTGCATTTCTGGGAAGATCAGAGATTCGCACATGTCCTGCTTATTTTTCCTTGACCTTTGAGGGCTGATCCAACAAGTATGCTTGATTAATTTCATTATCTGATCCAATCTGCACAAAGTCCTCTGCTGGAGCATCTGTAATTAGCCATCTTTTCATCGCTCTATTCCTATAGTCTGCCCATAATGAGATACATAATGCTTTGCTAATGTGCTAGAAATTTAACTTTTTTTTTGAACTGTCAAATTGATTTGCTGTTACTGTATATTATTCTTGAAAACTGATCCGTTCTCTGTCTCTCAACACCCAAGAAATTACATGTTTCACAGAAACATCTTTTTCGTCCTATGCTAGCTAATATATAAAATTTATACCTACAATCACCACAGTATACATATTTACAAACACACACATAGCATATGTCTAATAAACAATTTCTTCTCAATATGCTTCCCTGGTGTCATATTTTGGTGTAAAAGCAAAACTCCATAGGCCAAACATTATCCTCCCATGCAGATTTGCATACTTAGGATCAATGGACCAGGCCGTCAACACCCTGCTTCCCACTTCACCCATACAAAACATGTTATGTTTCTAGGAAATATGCCTCAGCTTTGCAGTCAAACGTGCACATACAAACTGATAGACAGCAAACACAAATTTGTCCTGCAGTAGCTAATCCAGATTTATCTCATGAAAGTGCAGAAGCAAAGATTTCCAGCTGGAGACAGAAAGTTGATCCATTTTGACGTGCTCGTCAGGACTGATGCCATGGGACCCTCGTCCTGGTTCAGTTCTTCCCTGTGCATTCAGTCCAGGACAAAAACCCAAAGGAGAGCCCTGCAGAGCAGTGAGACACAGGTCATGAGCAGGGATGCTAGTCTTCTCTTGGCTTATTTAACAAGCATCTTTTCTGACAGATAACCTCTCAAAGCCTCTTTGAAGACATCACCACAAATATCTCTGTTATTATGCTAGATCACAATCAAGCAATCTCCACAATAATCCCTAATGTAATTAAACTTCATAACATTGGGATCCAGGAGAGATCCTCTTACCAACATATTACTACTTAAACAAATAACAGGCAAATTTATTTTGCCAAATCTTCTCCAGCATAAGCCTGTTCTTTCCACAGATCTACGCCCTCCCAAAAGCTACACATACAAAAAATGTTAGCAGAGCAACTTGCCCAAGACTCTACTGTCAGACCAAGACAAATAATAAAAATAATAAATAGTTTCTCCTGATTCACAAGAAGATAGGCCAGTCCTGAGATCATGTAAGCAAATATACTCTGCATTAATACACCTGGGAAGAAGCACTAGTTCATATAGAAATGGTCATGACCTTCTGAAAAGTATTATCAAGAAGAGTAAAGGAAACTAATGAGCAATACTGCAAACAAATTTCTGTTCCTCTAAAATAATGACTAAACCCTCAGAAGACTAACTTTATAGTTTAATACTTAAAATGCTCGAAGAATAAAATCTTTTCTCTTATTCTTAAATTAACTCTGTGCAAGATGAACTGTTCTCTACCAGCTTTCTTGCATCAATCTTTGGTGCATTTACCTTACAAAAACATCCCCTAAAACACGGATATAGCATCATGATCCAAGACTTTATGACTACAGCACTGCCTGTATTTGTGACCTCAAAGGAGACTCAGCTTTGCTTCAGGTTAGCAATCTGTAAAAGAGTCATAATGATATTGATTTATTCAGGTCTCTCAAAGACCTGGGAATAACTGCCTACGGATGTTACATGTTAGACTACTTCCTACAACTTAACCAGCAATAAATTTGTAAATATCTTTTTTTGCTTTAGAGAAGTCCAAATTTAACTACCTCTATTTTCTTTTTTTTTTTTAAACAAGAACTGCTTTACCATTGTTGGGGAAAAAAATTCCACACTTTTTAAATGTATCTGTTCTAGTGTCCACTTTTAATATATCAGTCTTTTCTGATAAAGAATTTATTTATATGTCTATTCTAGAGAAGCAGTGTTTGTTAATAGGTCATACATTCCCTCACCTTGCAGTGAGAACTTAAACATAGGTGTTATATCCATGCAGTCAAGTGTCAAGTTGTGGGATCTTCCCAGCCACACATGTCTCTCCTTAACACCACTCAGAAACTAGATGCCACAGGGAGGTTCTTTTGGGCAAGAAGGAAGGAAAAAAAAAAAAGGCGGGAGAGGGAGAACAAAGAAAAGACTGTGCAGGACCCTGAAGGTCTAAACACTCGTCACAAGTCCAAAGGGTGCTTAGAAACAGCCTTGCTTTAAATACCTGCCTTGCCATAAAAATATATGAGTTAAAACCTCAGGGCCTGGAGATAGGAATCTGGACAATCCTCCTGTATCTGATCTAGTTTTACTCCATATGGCATATATCTGCCTTTGGTTTCTCCTTGCACTTCTTTATCTTCCTACTCCCTTTCAAAAACAAAACAAAGCAAAACAAACTGTTCCTTATGCTTTCCAGTCTTGGCTTTGTTCTTACTCTGTTCCTTTCCTTTTTGTGTTTTTTTTTTTAACTCACCCTGAACCTGCGCTCCTTTTTCAACACAATTTCCCAAGCTCAGTGCAAATCTTAACCTCCAGAGCGAGTCTGAAAGATGGGTGCAGCATTTACCTCTCTGCCACTGCCATTGGAGGCTGCTGAAGGCAGTGGTTTAGAGAACAGCAAAGCTTCAGTTCAACCACAGCTCTCTTTAGACTAGTCTATGCGAATAAGCCCATCTCTCTATTTTTCTTCCAGGTCTGAGTATTCTCTCCTGTTGCTTGCCGCTCCAAGGCAGGATTAATGCTGCCTTGCTAACGCTAATGCTGCCTTTACACACGTGTGGGAAGGGAATGAGCACCATTTTCCTTGGCACCTGCATCCCTGCTGCCACCACGCGCTGCCTCCTCTCTTCTGGTGCAGCTGCAGCCATCTGCGGAGGAGGGTCCTCTACTAACTCTCCATTCACCAGCCTCTGAGCTAAGCACAAGCCAGGAATGATTTCCTTGCATAACCCAACTCCATTCCTTTGCCAGAATGTTACATCTTTGGGATTTAAGAAGATTGGGAGGGTTATGGTTTCAGTTGCGTATTTCCAAAAAGTCTGTTTTGCGTGTGACAGAAAATCTACTTTCATAATTTTCTTTGTTCTCCCTTAGCTTTCCTCTGGGGCCTGAATAAGCAATGAAAGCTGTACATCTTTCTAACCTTCTCTCTGTGCAATGCCAGGGACACGAAAAAGAGGGTAGGAGGAAGCAGAGAGAATCCATCCACACAGTAAGACAGGACAAGTGAAAAACCTTATGTAGCGGATGGCACATTTTTGTGCAGCTGGTGTCTTCAGGAACTAGATAAGGACAAATGTTTTCTTTTGTGAATCCCTGTAAATGTGATTTTACTGTCAGAAGCGAGCTGTTCTCTTTGGCACATTAAGAGCTGAAACCCAGGAGAGACACAAGCAGAGAGTAAAGCATCCAGAGAGGGAGGAGGAGAACATTAACTCAGCTCTTTGCTACATGACATATGATAAAGACAGGCCAAAGAAGAGATGTTACTGCCACCTCACTGGTGGAACCGTATTTGTGAGAAATATACCCTGAAGATTTTTAAGAAGCACCAAAGGACCCCACGTCGGTTGCGACACAGCATATTGTGTGATGATCCAGAGGCTGTATTTTCCCCTACCAATCCACCAGAAACTAACAGGCGGATGTGAAGAGGTGATGATAGAAAACAAATACATTTATGCAGCTTTACACTGACCAGCAGTGCCTGGCAAAGAGATACTGAGCACATTACAACCTGGCACCCATGCTCTTAACAGATAGTTTATGCTGAGGATGGTGGGATCCTGACGGCATTGTAGCTCCGTGCACCAGAGCATCCATGTCCTGAAAGGACCTCTCAGATCTATTCTTCAAGAGTGGTGTGTATGTCTTTGCTTGTTGCATTGCATCAGCACTGGCCAGCATTCCTCAAGTTCCTGCCTTCCCTTAAAACCAAATTCTGTTTGCTCGGACACATTGTTTACCTCTTATGAAAAAAAATGGAAAGCAAGAAGGAACAGGCTACATGCCCAGCCTCAGACAGTGTCCTACCTGCTCAATACTATGGTTTCACATCCTGTTGTTAGATGTTTTTTCTTCGATTCTTTGGGAAAAGTTAATTGAAGAGAATAGGTCTTCCAATCTTAATGAAAGATATTTAGGACTTAGCTCTTTCTGATTTTTACAGGGAGAGTGTTTCAAGTTTCTTCCTCTCACACTCTCCATTTCAACTTTTTGTTCTCAGTGATGAGCACTTGTTAGAGGAGGAGAAAGAATTACTCTAGAAAATGAGAAAGAATTCACTGAGGAAACTGTTGTTCTGAGAGCGTCAGCATTACAGCAGCAGAAGGGTTAAAGCAGTGACTGGAACATTATATAACAACGCCTGTGTCACTGTCCAGGACACAAGGACACCTTCTTCTTACCTGGACATCACTGAACATTGTTATTTGCATACCCAAGATTAGCAAATATTAAGCAAGGTCACCTAATATTAAACACCAGAGCTCCAAGTGTTTTGCATATTGGTTCTAATTTTCTGTTTGCACGGACTACTAAGGGGAGCTGAAAAACCAAGACAGTTGTCACTGTGTGCCGCAACACAGGTGCTGTGCCAGAAAGAGTTTCTACAAAGTCTACCCTGCTGGAGCTGGGGCCGGTCTCCATCAAACTCCCTGGGCTTTAGCAGGCAGCAATCCCGGTGCTCCGCTGCGGCGCTGGCTGCGGTCAGGACAGGCCGCCCGGTGAGCGCACGCAGGGCTCAGGGAACGCTCACCTCTGCCCCGTTACCGCAGGCTCCTGGCACCGAGGAAAACTCTGCTGGGTTTCCAAAGCAGATCAGGCAGCGACTGCAAACGCGTTCCTTCTGAAAGAGGGACTGCTCTGAATTTTGGCATCCGATAGTCGGGATGTCAGCATTCAATTACAGTGGACATGGAAGCTGAAAGGTAACGAGGCCCATCTAGTAAATCCTTTTAATCTCCAGATTCTGCTAACTGATCCCTGACAAGTTACAAAAGCCTTTAGAGTTGTTATCATTCTCCTTCATTCATAAAAACACTGCCAAAGGTGGTATGTATTACCCTAAAATGCATGAGATTTTATAAAGTATGCTCCATACTTACAACAAAGCTTTCAACTAGGAAATATGTTGGTCCCTTCCTCCCTACGGCACACCAATTTCTCAGGTCTATCAACTGCTCAGCAGTTCCATAAGGCAAATAAATGCCTGCTCTTGGGAACTTAGGTCCACTGATCTTTTTCATTTGTGAGCTAAGACAGATTTGAGGCCTGAGTTTAGCTTGATTTCCCTGATGGATGATGCAATGTCCATCTCCCAAAACACGTTTCAGAAAATTCTGTATCGGGTTCAGCAAACCAATATTTCCCATACTGAAACATCAGCATTTCAAGCTGTGAAGCAAAATGAAGGCTGTACGTGGAAGAAAGAACGAAATTGCTTTCTAATATCCATAAAATGGGGAGAAAAACAGGTATCTCTGTAGTTGCTTTGTTCATTTCCTGACTGAGAGGTTTGTTTTTAAAAGCAACCTAGAGAATATCAACCAGAGGGGCTGTGGTTGACCATACAGGCAGTGTTCTGCATTCACTGCCATTTCCCATAACAGAGTGGAGGACGTGATTAACACGCTGTTCATCGCTGTGTGATACACACTGAGAGAATTTATGCAAGAAAAATGACCAGAAATGAGAAGAAATTGTCATGCAGTCACTTGCTAGTTAAAGGGACACCAAAGAGTCACCAAGGTGACTCCTACTTCATTAGCTGAGTTAAGCAATGTTTACACAAAAGGTAAGAGTTTGTGCTCCAGGACACTAACCAACCATTAACAGATACAGAAGAAAACCTCTACAGAAAGGCCGATCCCTAAATGACTGTGAAAACATTTTTTTGCACTTTCCACACAAGCATCTATTTCTGCACCCCCTAAGATGGCAGTAAGTCTTTCTCAATACAACAAATACAAACTGCCTACGAATTATTTTCTTTATGTCAAGTGATTTAGTAAGTGCTTTCCCCAATAATATCACAAATGTTTTGTGTGCTTTCTTGTCAATTCATCAATCTGAGGCATCAGCACCCAGCTGTGCGGGCCCTGCATTTTTCTGACACTGGAGCCTTTCCTCACAGTAAGGGGCAGACCCTACAACAGACCCTGTAATAGACTTAGGGATCAGGGCCAGGCTCCGGAAAATGCCTGTCTCATGTGACACTCGTCTGCAGTCGTTAAGTCAGCTCTGAAACCTCCTGCCAAATAAGGTCTGAAAATAAAAAATAATAATAAAAAAGGTACTTTTGCTGAAGATGCAACCCACTCACAGGATGAGGGACAAGGTATGGCGAGGTATGGTCTGCAAATGGCAGATTTTTAAGCTGCTATGCCTACCTACCACAGACAACCTATCTCCTGAAAATAAATGGTGACACTTGTCTATGCACATTGTACATGCTGTCTGGATAAGCAAAAGTTTTATTTTTTTCTATTTTCACTATCAGAGTTTTTAAATTTCCACAGGATATTCAGTTTAAGTTTTTGCATAAACAAGCATGAGAGGTGGAAATCATGTATTGAATCTTGACATTTCATTCTCCTTAGTGCAAAGACATAAATTTCTCTGTCCTGAGTACAGAAAACACTACAAAAAAAATAAATGCTACTTTGCATCAACTGTTACATATTTGGGGTTGAATGATTTTTGCTCTTCATCCAGATGACACAAGGCCACATTAGGATGCCTTTATTCTGATTTAATAACACCTTATTTCACAGGAAAACTCACTGGCTTTAGCAGAATCATTAATTTAGAACCTGACTCTAAATACGCTGAAATCACAGCCAGCTGTTCCATTGGCCTCACATTCTGAATGAGTCCAAGGTAAAATAGTATTCAGTATGAGCAGAGCTATCAAAATTTGCCCCATGATGAGAGACACTTAGGGAAGTTGATATGAAAAAAAAAAAACATCATTTATTTCACCACCTTTTTGTGCTGCTGCTAAGGCAGGACAAGCTCATAATTAATACCTGGATTTGGACAAGGACCCTACAGTGTTTGTAAGGAGGAGTTTAACGCCATGATAGGACTGCATGCCTAAACAGGAGGATCCCTCCCCTGACCTACTTAAAATGTGGTACTCATAAAAGTCCACAGCTGATGTGTTGATTGTTCAGGGACTCAAGAGCACTGAAGATGAGCCAGGGTTAGAAGTATGACGTTCTAGTCCCCTTAATAGTTTGAAGTTGTCAAAGGCGCCTGGCTGATGCATCTCGCTCAGATGTTTAGGATGAACCCTGTTACTAAACTAACAGGACAGCAAAGGATGCTTTCCTCCAAGGTCGTATTGGCACAGAATCAACATGGGTGGAGAAGTTACTGGCATTCCTCCACATTATGAGCTGTTGTCCGCCGTCTTAGCTCATCAGATATTTTTTACTGAATGCACCTTGGGTGCATTGCAGGGACCTGTAACACTGATGATGCCCTCTGCTTTTCTTCTTCTGGTGGCACGTCATAGTTTTGAGGCACATCATTTTTACTTTCGTAAAAATGAATTCTGTCAATATTTTGAACTATTTTGGTATTGTCACGTGAAAGGGGAAGATTCCTGAACTTTACTAAACTATAAATACAAGACACAGGCACTAGGCATACCTGCTCCTGAGTACTGACATGCCCTCTATGAAGCACTGCAGAACAAGATTCTGTAGTATAAGATGCTGCAGTTTTAAGTAGTTTCCAAGTCTGTATTTTCCTGATTTTCATCAGAAGGGCTTTCTTTTCCCCATTGTTTTTGGTCTAGCTGTCAAAATGAAGCTGTGGTTAAAAAATAAATCAGCTCCAGCCATCAGAAGCATTGTTATGCATGCTCACATCTTGACAGTTTTTCACAGCTTTCCGGCGTAGGAGGAGAGGTGCTTGCTGCTAGAGCTGTAAATACAGCTTTTGGAGAAGGCTCCTGCTCTTTTTGGCCTACACGCAGTCAAGAAGGAAAATGGAGTGCGCACATAGCACGAATGTGAAACAGTAAGGAAATGAGTGCAAATATCACAGAAAATTATCGCCCATCACAGCATCACAGCATCACAGAATGGCTGAGGGACCTCTAGAGATCATCTAGTCCAACCCTCCTGCTGAAGCAGGGAAATAAACTAAGAGAAAAAAGACATAGAATAGACAGACACAGACATATTCAATAGAGGGAGCTGTTTAAAGCAAGGATAATGGCTTTGCAAGCAGGTGTAGAGGAAAATGGAAAAGAAAACAAAGAAGTAGTAATTGTTCAGCCATCTCAGCACAAGCAGTTGTTTTGTGCTGCATGTAAGAGCTGAACTGTGACATCATTTGTCACACACATGATATGCCTACTATTAATTTGCATTTGCTTGCAATGAGGAATAAGACCTGTAAGTAAAATTTGCAATCTGATTTACAATTTAAAAAATAAATACAACTTTTACTTGAGTTTACAAGATAGCGAAAAAAAACCAATGAGCTATTATGAAGCAGACAGCAAAGGTCACAGGGACCTTTGGTCAAATATGGCTTTTTTTACACAAGCTGCTCTAGGCACCCAACACCGTGTAAGCTGCCAGCTCAGGGTTTGGAAAGGAGATGCATCTATCCCAGGGACATGCCCCAGGCACATCTTGAAGAGAACGGTCTTGATGCCCATTAAATCCCTAAGAATTTCATTAGTGATACTAACAACACAGAGGACTGGAGGTGCCTTCTGCGGTGTTGGCTTCGAGAAAACATAGATTTTGAAAATGCACTGAGATTACTGATTCAGTTCTAAAATTCAATTTAAACAGCTATCTTTGCTGATCTAGGCAATATTCAACTCGATACCTCAGAAGTCAAATGCCTTGCATCAGACCTGTTCTACCCATCGCAAATAAACAGCTGTCAATCACACTTTATAAACATGTATTATAAACATGTTACATTATAAACATGTAACCCCCAAGATGACCTGTTGCAAGTGACCAAGAGTTTAGCCCGAGTGTGTATGATCTAATATTATTCATGCTTGTGGCATAGTGATTTTATAAATAAAAAATGCTATGGAAAATTGATGTCCAAATTCAACAAACTCCTCCTTTGTGCCAAGTCTTAACTATTATAAAAGAGAAAAACTGCAGTTCAGCCAGTTTCTGACTGTAGGTTTTGCTATTAATCATCATTTAAATCTTGATACCCAAAGATTCTTTAAAAAGTTAAAAATAATGTTGTAGACATCACGACAGTGTCATTTTCTTCAATCATCCTTTCTCCTCTTGATAACAAAATGACATTGAGAGTTATGTGCATAGTGATAGTAGTGAAAAATCCTTCTTCTTGACTGTACCCCAAAAGGTATTGAAGGAGATTGTCTGCTGTGTACTGTGAGCATAATCTGCTATTATTTTTACAGGAATGCTGGAGTATTCTGCAGTGGAAATGCTAATCACAGCAGTGTTGCTGTTGCAGGCTCTGGTGCAGTGAATGCTTATTGTTTGTTTCTTACGGTTCTTAAAATACCAAATAAACTATGGGGATGGCTCTGCATGGTCACCGTAAAGTTCATCACCTGACCCAGAGTCTAGTCTCAGACAACTGCTTGATTAGGGAAATAGAATTGATAAACACAGTCAGCAACAGAATGATCCTTCCATGGGCAAATCCTCCCACCTCCCTTTTTTTTTCTTTTAAGTGAAGCTAGATTTGGAATGGGTGTTTAAAGCAGACAAATTTCACAGCCTTTAAAGCCCACATGTGCTGTTTTGACAACCCAGTTTGCAACCTCCAGTCTAACCCCAGCATAGGTAAGAAATATGACACAGTGATTTGACACTGCACATTTTCAAGGTGAATCAGCACACGTATCTAGGACAAGAATTTCTTGATCCTCAAAATTATAATACTATGAGCTGGAGATGTAGCACCCACATGTAAGCCATTGCCCATTCTTAGTTCATGTATCTTTTCACTTAATATCCTCTTGCATTTCCATTTTGAAAAGTAGATCTATGGTCTTGTTTTTATCTCCACAGGATGAAGATAAGACACAAGCAAGCATTCCTCTGCATCTCTATGCTTCCACAGTGACTTCAGTACAACTGCCTTTAGAGACCTCTATGTTGGCGAGTAAAAATAATGTTTTTTAGATCACAGGACCTTAAAGGCAACATTGTTAAAGGAAGCAGATTAAATTGGAGCTTCTGACATCTACGTCTCATTCCTGGCTCTGCTGTTTGCTTTCTGGGTGATCTAAGCTGAATCATTTTGCCATGATTATCTCAATGGCATTAACTATAAAAGAGGGAAAGGGGACATGGGTCCATTTTGCTAAGCACTTTTGACTTTTTGCAAAGATTCATAAAAGAGCAAAGGGTTTTGCTCTTGTACTTTCCTACTTCTTATCCCCAGGGTTTGCCAGGACTCCGAAGGCATGTGATGGGAGTGGATGAGAAGAGAAAAAACATGAACATCCCAGAATGATAGAGACCATCTGGCAAGCACTAGTCATCTGGATTCTGACGTTACATATTTGCAAAGGCAGATGAATAGTGGTTCTCTTAAGATCACATATGAGGAAAAATTAATAAAGTGAGAACCATAGAAAAGCAGCATACAGAGATGAATTCACCAGGCTCGGCATATCTGCATAGTGTTTTGAGAGGCATATAAAGAATTTGGGGGGGAATTCTTTAAATGAATATATCATCATATTTGCATGCACTTTTTTTTTTTAGTTACAATACTTTTAGGTTGGTTCAAATATATAAATTGAAAAACTGGATTTTTTTTTTAATCTTTGAAACAAAGCACCACAAGGCTTTTTAGTCATTCAAAGTGACCAATTCCAAAGCCAAGAGTTCAAAAGATGGTTTCTTGCCTTTGGTTATGGAGCAGTAATTGCAATAATGTCCAGCTAACACAAGCAGGAGAAAAAAGCAATATATGTACACTAGATGGGGAGAGAAGAAATATTTGCACAAATTGTGCTGGGCCGACATCTTAATATACACATCCTGTGAGAATCTGGGATATTGACGTGAACTGGAAGAAGCCCTGAAATGACATACTTAGCCAGCCTGAAAAAAAGGGAACATTTTGAAAAATATACTGAGATGCTCACACCTTCTACAGTTTTACAGTATGCGATTGAACTTACCAGAACAGCCATGATACTCTGGATTTGCTAATTAGCTGCCCTGCCATAGCATACTGCCTAATCAGAGCACCATCCTTAGAAGTCTCTCCAGGCCTCACAGCGAAGGTGTTTCAGAGAAAGCTATAGTGAGATAGGCTATTAAACATGCCTTTCTTAATTCATCTCGTTAAAAGTATAAATGGAAAAGATAACTAGTTCACCTTATACTCTCTCCTGTCTTATTTACCCCCTTCTGATTCATGTATTCCCTAGGGAAGCATGCTGATTTAATTTAATCGTATATATGAGGGAAAAAGAACTTGGGTTTCAGTGAGACCTCAGGTGGTGGAAAGTAACAGCAGCAGCTGGGCCAAGTGTGGGAGCCAACAAGCCAGGACGAGTTACAGGGTCTATATCAACCGAGCGCCACAAACCCTGCTTAACTTGCTCCTGTTCAGCTCTCCTTTGTTGTGAAGGGCAGTGCTTTGGAAGAAAACATCGAGTTCTCATACAGAATCTTCAGCTTCAGAAAGCTGCAAGTTTCCACCTGCTTTCAAAGGGTTATGCTGCCCCACAAACTGTTTGTTTTTGAGTACTGGTACTTCAAAGCCCCAGAGAAGAAACCAGAGACAGAGCTACCCTGAAAATGAGAGCAAGCTGGGCACTTTCCAGAGCCTGGCACCACGAAATATGTTCCCCTCTTATCTTCTACACCATAGGAGCTGACAGCTGCTGTGAACCGAGGCACTTCATGGCCTGACAAAGAACCATGCTAGCTATAGTGCAACAAGGCAGGTAACAATAAAATTTTATACTTCTTCAGCCAGCTGTATCACTGCCAGCTCTTTAAGTAGAGTGCAGAAGCTTTGCTAATAGGGATGTTTAGAGATGGATTTTTTTGGAAATTGCTTGGTTTTTACTGCTGTTGTACATAGCAGATTTGCTTTTATGCCGCTCCGAATATCTCCCTCAAGTCCAAAAACTTCCACAGATTATCCCTTGCCTTTGGGTGTGGAGTATTACTGTTTGTCCAACTAAAACAAGTTGGGGAGGTTAAAAAAAAAAAAAAAGAAAGAAAGAAAAAAAGAAAAAATCCACAAAGCTAAATAACTACTAGAAAAAAAGGGTATTTGAGAATCCCAAAAGGCTTTGGGGAAAGTGGAGGGTAGCAGAAAGCTCAAACACCATGCACAATACTATGAACAGCCTGTGGGAAATAATCCCCTCAGTAGATCAGCATTGCCGGTTTTTTCTCATTATACAGTATTTGGCATGACTTCTTACTCGGAGGGCCTCTGAAACACAAAACTCTAGATATGAAGAGGGATTAGCTGAAATACACCCCCAGAAAGCTGACATACATTAGGCTGTTCAAGCTCTGGAGAACTGTAGCTGTTGTTACAGGCACACGGCAGGCAGGGCCGCACTCCGCGCTGTGGGGAGACGGGAGCGGGCGGGAGGAGGCTGGCGAGGAGAGGGAGGCAGCAGCACCACCGCGATGAAGGAGAAGTGGATTTTGCAGCACTGCTCCTCCGCAAGGCCTCATGGAGGCCTGCACGTGTGTCACCGTTCAGTGAGCCCGTGCTTCCCGCTGCTGTGTGTGAGTGCGGGGAGGAGGGAGCCGAACGTCAGCCCTGTGCTGCAACCTCATCCTGCTTCTTCGAGGTGTGTTGAAGGCATCCGTGAAGGCATCAAGGTGTGTTGAAGGCATTCTCTGCCTGCCCACCACATAACTAACTGGGAACAAGATATGGCCCTTGAATAGCCATTAATACTTAACCCTATTTAACACTTACTTAATTTTATTTCCTAGTAGCAATCAGTGCACTACACTTTGGATTCAAAAGGTAGAGCCAGCTTGTTAAAATCAAGAAAACAGCATTCGAACTAGTTCTATTAAAGTACTGTATCCTTCTAGTACATGACGGAACATTTTAGTCAGAACAGGAAGATGCAAGAAAATGTCACCTCCTTATCTCCAACATGACTATAATCTGCCCTGGCTCCACTCACCCTGTTTGTACAGCTGAAATGTTTTGGATACAGTCACATTCTTCAAACAAGGGTAAAGCTCTGCGCTGAGGATGCGGAGTCAATGCGCAAACCAAACTTTATCGTATCAGCACTACTGTCATGACTGGCATATTTCAATATACCTATCCAGCTCATGCAACTCCTTCAAACACTGTAAAGCACTATTACTTTTCCTTATATAGTCTCTTCAGCTGAAAAGGTTATTTTTGTTATGGTCTAGACACCACTTCAGTTAGCCCAACCTATCAGAGATGTTACATGCAAAAATAGAGATTATTACCAAGATAACCCCTCTGACAGTCCTTGTAGGGAGCTTCTCTGATCTAGTCCAAAAATAAGATTACCCAGAGGCTTTAATGAACTATACTTAATTGATGCCTGGTATTAAGTGCCCCCTCCTAACAGAGATTCTATCTTTTCCCCAGACACGTATCACTCATATCCTCACATAAATCTAATGTTTGTTGAGTGGGCCCGTTTATATCATCTTGCAAAATGTCAGACAGATCAGTCCTAGCTCCAGTTTCTCATTTCCTGATATAATGGATAAGTACATCCACTGTTGCCAGGCAGCAGATCTCAGGCTGTAGCCTCAACAGCATTATTCTTCCTGATCTCCATGTTAATTATTGACAGATTAAAATATGTTAATTAAGAATGGCCAAGGAAAACAGACCTCACTGCTAAACATTGGAATTGCCAAGTATAGCAAAGGAAAGCAAATAATCTTTTAGGAAATCTAAAGCATTGATCATACCAGAAATGTGCAGGAGTTAGGAGCATCATTTCCAGAGTTACAAGAAAGCCTGAGCACAGGTTAACTCCAGCAACAGCCATGACCTGACTGTTTCCATCTGCATTACTAGCACAGGTTCAAGGCATTTTCTGTCTAGAAGAGACAGAAAAATGCTAGCAAAATTCTGTAAACTGGCTTGCTATGTATCACTCTGCCTATATTACCCTGTACTATGTAGAACAGCTCCAGTAGCTGAGGAAGCATCAACATCAGAAGGTTCAGCTTCTCCTGGAGAAATCCCTTTAAAGCATTACCCACACCTGAACCAAAACCTCTCCAAAATTCAAGGCAAGCGTGGCCCCTATGAGTTCAGCGTTTCTGAAAGGGAACATACCTGTTAGGCTTTTGTTCATTACAAAAGACGTGTCTGTAGCCACCTTATGCAAGAGAGACCTCACTGTCCTCAGGAATCAATACTCCTAAGGTCTTATAATACTGAAGCGCATCAGAAGAAACGCCTGAGGAGGAAGAGAAGCTGCTGTGCCTGGTACCAATGCCGCAGTCCTTACAGCTAGTGGAGCATTCTTTGGTGGTAAGATGCATGACAGGCAACCGCACCTTTGGAAAAAGAGTATTAAAGCTAAGTAATTTTGGTTCCTTCCAGCATCTGTTACTGATAAATACTTCAAGGGTAGCCTATCCTGAGAACTTTACTCTTTTGGAGTGGAGGAAAAAAATACTTATTTCTCACATGGTTTGCTGAACATAAAATGGATAGAATTGAAAAATTCTCACATTATCAATACTAAAATGAATGGCTCTTTTACACCTCATAAATATATAACAAGCAAGAGCCATGCATTTCTTTGCTGATACTGTTACGAGGAGATGCCACCCACCAGTACAAACACATATTTGCACACATATGGGGATTAAAGACTCTAGCACTGTTGGCAACTTTTGCAGTATCTCCCTACTCCAAAACTGTCTCCTGAGATGGTATCACTAGTCATTGCCAAGAAAATTGCTTACATGTCTTGTATTTCCAACAGGTAAGATCAAAAGGAAACCGGGGCGGTGGGGAGGAGCCTTTTTCCATACACCATTCACAGCAACTGCTTCTATATGCATAAGAATCAGAAAACCAAATATTTCAGATAAGATCAACTTCTTATCTGCTGCACCACCAGCTAGCCACCTGCTGTTAAGCAAAATCAGTAAAAAAGTTCCATCTAATTTTATACATGTGAAATGATAGAGATTATGAACATAAAGTTGTATCTGCTTGTTTTGGCCAACCCCTCTCTCTCCATTTTCTTTTAACTATTCCCTGATACACAAAGTCAGGTATTGTTGACTTCCAGGAAACATTGCAGGCTCTGATTATTCACCAGTCAAAGGGAGGGTTTGAGGAATGATTTGTTACTTTTTAAACCATTAGTAGTCAGCCAAATTTGCCTAATTTGTCACGACAATGTAAATTAAGACTTCGCTGGTGTACCTTTAGGGGTTGCAGCACAGGATATTTACATATCTGAGGCCCATGGAGTTGAGTATCTCCTGCACAGTACTCAAAAGTCTTCCATGCCCATTCATATCCATAAGGATTTGAGAATACGGAGTACCTGAGGAGAGGTTCCTGGCACCTTTCAGGAAGTGATCCTGAATGGAAAAAAAGGAGACACGAGTGACACTAGTCAACTGAATGGCTTTTATGTCTCCCTTTTCAGCAGAACTACTCTTTTCTCAATGGTCCCCTCTTTCATTTCATTTCAAACAATACACATTTTTTTCCAAATTAAAGTGTCTTCATCTGCAGCCAAATGAAAAAATTCTGATATTCAACATTTTTCAGATTCATATCCTTGAAGTCCTCAGAGGCCCATTCAAAAGCGACATATCCTTGTCATTAAACACAACTCTGCTGATGAGTGTTGGCACCCAAAAGGTTCTTCTCGGGAAAACTGCTACCACGGTTTTAAGGAAAAAAAAAAAAAAAAAGGGAAAAAAACTCATAGACAGAAGCTTATCTAGGTTTGGATTAACAGTCCACGCATCCTCCCTCCTGTTTATTCTACATGCCCTTGCTGCAAATGTTCCCAAACTCACGCTGTTTCTGTAATTGTGTCGAAAAAAAGACCATCAGATTCAGAATGCTGTTTCCCATATTTCTGAATTACATTTATAGACGAAGGCACTCCAGGGTACAGTGTATGGTTATCTTCTTGTACTTTAAAACATAGTGGGGGTACCACAGCCCTGGACTCAAGATGCATTAGCAGAGTCGTGCGGTGACAAATTGCCTAACACCTGCTTTTACCAGACTTTAGCTCTACATTGCCATTAGTTCCCTTGCTTTCCTGAAAATGTGTTTTATGCAGGAAAGAATAAAAGGAAAAAAAAAAAAAAAAGGTTAGGATGGAGTTATAAACAAATGCCAGTACATTTTGCTTAAAAAGCTTTGGAGAACATCACTGTCGAAAGCCTGAAAAGGCAAAGTTTACGCCAGCAAACTTGAACAGGGGGAAAGGGACGAGCCCTATCTCAAACCAATCCTCTGTCGCCTCACGCAACCCTGCTTGGGTACCTGCACCGCCTGACCACACAGAGAGACTGCTGCGGGGCGCGTTTTGGTGTGTTCAATGTCAACACCTCCTGCGGGAGGGATTAAAAGACCCCTGGCCAGCCTTGACACTGGTGAGAGACCAAAAAGGCAGTGCAGGGCCAATTCCAGCTGCATGTGACAGCAGCAGTGGAAACACTTGTGTCAAATTGCATCAAAAATGCGGCCATTGAAAAGCGCAGACGGCCGCCATGTTGTGTGAGAAAAGGTTGCTGGCACAGCTGGCCGCCATGTTGTGTGAGGAAAGGCTGTGGGCGCAGCTGTCTGCCATTTTGTGCTCCTTCTGGATAATTCTCTGTGGCACCACTAGGAGATATGGGGTAGGGCCTGGTGTGGAAAAAATAGCCCCAAAAATGGAGTCAAAGGACCAGAATAGAGGTTAGGACTGAAAGAAGGAAGAAGCGTAGAGGCTAGTCTGCATGAAAGAAGTTAGGGAGTAGTTAAGAGTGAAATTGAAAATTATAGAAAAACATCAGAATTGCATAGAAGAAAAAAAACAACATCAAAATAAACACATCTGGTTTCGTTCAGCACAGACTGTAACGACACAAGTGTGATGCACGTGGGCACATAGTTGCTTTGAGACAGTGAAAACAAGGTGGCAATATAAGCTGGTGGGACATTCAAAATAGCACTAGAATAAGACTTGGGCAGATAGATTAAATAACATAGGGAAAACTAGACTGTCACTGCTCTCTGAGACATGTTTGTGTGACACACTGATGCCCCGTGCTATTCAAAGAGCACCTTTCTTAAAGCACCTGCAAATCTTAAATAACCGCTACATGCCTGCCATGGAGCTGAGCATTGGTGCAGTCGCTGTTTCCTTGACAAGACTGAGCTAGGCTGGGCCTCCTGCAGCGATGGCACTTCTTCTGTCAGATGAGGCACAGGCTTTTCTCTGGAGATTCCCAGCTCATCATATGGCAGCATGCACGCTTACCACTTAATCATCCTTTTTCTCCAACTATAAAGCACAGATAGCTGAGCTCACAAGCATACTGAGAAGGGTAGACACACAAAGGTGCCATAAGCAGACGGTGGTACAGACCTGAAAACAAGGAGCAAAGACAGCTGCCTCCCCACTCTGCTCGGTCCAAGGGGCTCCTCCACCTCCGTGCAGAGCATTTGGAGAGAGCAGTGCTGCTCTGCCATGAGGCTACTGCATAAGGAGGAAGAAATAACACTGTATTCATGGTCTGTAACACGAGAGAACTCAGTTTTAGCCCCGAGTCTGCTGTAATTTTCTTACTGGCATTGACTTAGCCATTTAATCTTCCTGCACTTCAGTTATCCTGTTAGCAGAATCACTACTAAAATATAACCCTTTTAATTCACATGGGTGTTGTAGGTACATTCAAGTTCCTGAAGAGTGCTGATACTAAGATGATTTAGGCTCTGAAAGTACATAAGTATATTAGGAATTCTATAGCTAGCTGATTCCTGTTTCATAACTCCCACTAAAACTGGCATATGGAGTTCTTAATCCGCAGATAAATTCATTTTAATCCCTAAATCTAGTCAATGGCACTGGTTTTCTTCAAGCTCAACACAAATGAAAATGTATCTCTCGCAAGTCATCTGGATGGTACTGGGTTAAGACAAGTCAGGAAAAGGGGGAAAGGAAATAAAAATAATGCATAAACAAAAACACTTAATTTTAACCAGTCATAATTCACAAACATTTTAGCTGGTGTTCATAAACTTTTCACAAGTCAATCCTTGAATAAATTCACACATATAATATGTCAGTCATGTCTATTCAGTTTTGCAATTCAGGGGCCAAGGAATAGAAACTATGCTTTAAAAGAATAAAGTTAATTTCAAGCTCCATTATGAAAGGAAGAAATCTCTTTTAATGAATAAACTAAGCGTGTATCTTCTTACTTTTGAAAATCACAGTTTAACAGAAGCAGCAAAGATACTGAGGAATGCATATACTAGAACAAACGGAATATAAATTACAATGTCAGGAATGTAAATAGTAAAAACAGTGAACTAAAGAAACTGTATCATGTTAGATATGAAGTATCCTGTCATAGATCAAACTTCAACCTGAATAGAGTGAACTTACTGAAACAGTGAACTTACTGAAATGAGTATATCACTCTTGTAGCATGACTAATGCAATCATCTTCTTCATGTGACCTGACAAGTGCTTTCTGTACGTGAGATTTAAGGTGAGAATTTAATAACATCATTGAGCTAGAGCTAATGTCATCTAGCACTTCAAATCTCACAGATGGAAAGTTATCAGCAGATAAAAACCTTTTGTTGAGTTCAGCTAGTGATTCAGAAGGCAAATTTGCTGAAATGGCACGACTGAAACAAAAGGTAGTGTTAACATTCATTCTTTTGCAATAAAGAATGAATTTACTGGCTCAGAAAGGCTGGTGCTTAGAGTGCTAGATAAAGCCAGGCATACCCTGGGCAGATGCTATTTCAAACTTAATCTTTCATCTCCACATTTCATTTCAGACCTGATCAGGAGAGAAAATAATAAAAGAAAAACTCTGCTAATTTACCTACTGAGTCTTTTTTAACTTTTTTAACTAATTGTAGTTGTCTGCGGCACTTTGATGAATATCTGTGTGATAATGGTAGAAAACAATAAAGCACACTTCATCTGGAAGCCTAAACAAGGCTTAAACTTTGAAGAATGAAAGGATTGGCCTCTGGTTTCCTAAGTTATTTCTATACTGAACAGCCATGACTTAGCCTTCTTGCAAACTCCGTTTGGTGGGAAACTTCATGAAACTGTAACAGAAGAGAAACCAGCTTTTTAAAAGGGAAGGGAAAACAACATTATTATTTCAAAAGTTAGCGAGGAACTTTGGAAATCAATGATTGCTTTGCCTTGCCAGGAAACATTTAGGCCTTTGTACAGTGCCAATAGTAGCAGCAAACAACAAAAGTGGAGCACATGGCAGTGCTAGCAGTTGGGGGCTGATAGGTTGGTAACTTAAAACAAACAGGACATGACAGTATTTAGGCAAGACAATAATAAACTGGAGGCTATTCAGAAAGTTTTTAATCATAATAATACATTTGAATATATTTACAGAAGTTTTTTAAGCAGCTCTACCTCTTTGAATCCTTACAGCCAGGTCCCTATAACATGGCTTAATAGAAAGAATCATCAAAATAGAAAATGGGATAAAATCCAGTGCGAGCTGTGACTCCATTACTCAATGCTTTTCTTTGATACCTGGTTTTCTAGATAAAAGAAACATGGGGTCTTCATCAAGCTGGGCATGCATTTGATGAAATGCCACTTGGGAACGTATTTTTTAAGCCTATCAGGATTAAGACAAGGAATAAAGCAGTCTGAGTTGAAAAAGGAAGTCCTGGGGTAACAGGGAGGTAACTGCTGCTGTACCTTAAGAATCAGCAGAAACCATTCATGTTTCATATTTCTGTATAAAAACTGCAGTTAAAAACAGAGGGCTGAGCTATGACATTTGCTGCAGTATATCATCAGTAAAGATGAGTATCAGAATATTGCGTGGGAAGGATCTGCGATGTATGAGAACAGGAACAGCAGAAACGGAATCAAATTCCACAGTACAAAAGTGGCATCATCTTGCACTCAGAAACTATCGGAAAGTTTTTTTTTTTCTATAAGCAGAGAACTCATTAGTTGAAGATGACAAAAGAGAAAAAAAGGCCTGGGGGTATTTACTGAGCATAGGATAACAGTGAGCCATAATGGAAAATGTAAATACAGTCCTCAGGTGTTACCAGATAAAATGTTTCTTGTAGAGAGAGGGAGGTATCAGTACCACTGTATAGCTGTATAGCTCACTGGTGAGAGGCCATCTGTAATAGAGCTAAGGGCAGTCATATTAAAAATAAAAAATAAAAAAGATTATTTGAATCTAGAGCAGGTGATTAGGAGAATCAGAGAAATAAAGAGCTTCATCTTCCAAAAGGAGACTAAACAAAGCAAAACAAAGGCTTAGAGCGGATATGAACATCGTCCATAAACACAGCAGGGAATAAATGCCAACTAGAGAAAATAATCACTTGCTCTAAAGGACAGTGCAGGCATAAATAAGCATCAATTTGTCATGATCAGATATAAAGATGGAAATCAGAAGGGGACAGAAGCAGAAAAAAAAATCTTACAGAAAAGTAAGTGAAAAACAGTATATTTGACTCTGCCCCAGAGCTCCCTTCCAGTCCCACTTCTCTGTATATGGCAATTAAAACAAAATCACAAAAAAACATTTTCCCTTCCCATGCCTCCCCCTTCCCTCTCCCCAACATTTGCACTCCAAATCAAATACTGGTATTTGGACTTTACTAGTTTTCTGCCATTTATAGATTTTTAAAGAGTTGGAAAGGATTTTGCTTTTCATATACCACATATAGCTGTCTGCATCACCAGCTGAATTATAAATACTAGTATGAGTACACAAAGCTACCTGATAACATCATGATGTAAATAAAACAGTCAGAGGGATTCAGTTCAGCTACCAACACCCAATACCAGAAAATAAAAAGTTCCCTCTTGACTTTCAGAGGCAGAAAAGAGAAAAGAAAAAAAAAAAACACAACTTCTTGTTACAGTAACCTATTAGTCCATTCACAAAGGAGTCATATATCATCTTTCTATCAATATTACAAAGATACATCTGCCATTATCTTATATGATGCTCTGAATCTTCTGATGCTTTAGTGTCAGTCAAAGTGGATAATGGCTAAGGAACTGCTTAGGAATGACTTGGAAGACTGTGAGAAGTGCTTTATGTTGTAGAAAACCCTTTGATGCAGTCTAATATTGTTATTCCAGGTAGCAACTACATAGTTTTTCTTACCCAGCACTATTGCACATCGTTTTTTTTGCCCTGACTTGTGGCCCAAAGGCATTTGATATTATGAGTCATACTGGGAGTAATTGCTTTAATTTTCTTTTACGTTTCAAAGACAAGAAAGAATTTCACATGTTTTTTGGTGCCCTTCAGCACCAAGAACATTCTGTCTTGCAGGGGTGCCAAGTGAGATCTGGTTGTAACCTGGCTGGCCATCTTTATCGTATGCACTTAACAACACTTAATCCTTTCTTTAGAGCACAGAACTTGCTTTGATCTCGAACTCACAGGTTCTGAGATGTGTAAACACGGATTCTCAGTAGCTGTTCGTGTTTTGGAGGTAACAACAAACAGAATGGGAATGCAACTAAGAAAAAACAAAACTGATTTTAAAAATATATATAATTCTTTCCTCTTAGATTTGCATAAAAACACACAATAAAAGAAAATCTGAGGAGAGAGAGAAAGAAGCGGTACTAAAGCTGACAGTTACACTGAATTTACACTATCCCAGAATGCAAGCAGGAGAATCTAGCCCAAAACTTCAAATTCCAATAAACCATATGCAGCCAGGAGTGTAGGAAGATCACCGCTGACTTCTCAAAACCCAACTGGAAAAGAAAAAAGGGGGCTTGTAGTAGCACAGGATTTTTTTCTAAGGCCTCAGAAGTTGGCTCTAGGCAACAACACTACCAGATGTAGGGTAATTGGATTGGAAATGAGATCACAAGCCTTTTCCCCCCATTCACATTCCTGCCAACAGCTGTGGGAATATAACAGAACTGGAAAGTTCTGAAGTACACCTGACCATTCCCAACAGATGCACGGGTGATTCACCAGGCTGTGTCATGTTTGCAGAGTTTTCTGATATATGCCGTCCATTCTGATGCTGAACGTTTTCATATTATGCTTTCTTTGCTTTATTCCATTTGTTGGGCACTGCAGAGCTGCTGCTGTTTACAAGCTTTCAATTTATTTTTTTCTACATACATTTTATTTGTTTTCTGCACATTTTGTCATATGGCATTGCATAGTTTAACAGGCAGCCTTAATTTCTCAGCATTCTTTTCCCCCTGTTTATAAGCCTTTTCCTAGACCAATGGTGACTAAGGTTAAATACTCGTCATTCTTACACTGCTGGTTATATCTCATCAGCATTGCTACATCTACAGTGTGTAGTTTTGATCCTGCTTTGTTTTAACCCTGGTTGCCTCTTAATTCCTGGTTCATTATGATACTGCCCAGTTAGTTTTTTGGTTTCTTTGTTTTCTTTATACAGATGTCACTGCAGTCAGTAACCAGAGTGTTCATGAGAAATAGGATATATGGAATCTCAAGACCACAAAAAACGTGTTTAATTTGCCCTCTCAGAGAGATATAAACAAGAAATTGTATCAAGAAGCAGTGAGGATGGTATTTTAAAGGACTTGGTGAAATCTCCCTTCGGGCTATTGCTCTGCAGTTATAAAACATGCAGACAACAGTGCAAACAGTGCATTTGCTTTGTGCTCTCTTACCAGTTTGAAGCTCCCACTTAAATGCAAAGGGCAGTTTCCCAGGTTCATCCAGAATTTCAGCTAAATCACAAGGGCTCCAAGCAAGCAGAGGTTTCTACAAGCCACATCTCCTTGAAGAAGGCTCAGCAGTCTGTTTTTAAAGCTAAACTCGATGAGCACATGCTACTGTACACCTGTAGTGTCCCCACAGCGACGGGAAGTCATCTTCCAACATCATTTGAAGCATGTCCTTTGAGAAGGAACAGTGCCAAAAAGCACTGGAAGAAACTATTTGAGAAGGAATGATAGCATCTAGTGCCGGACTGCTGCAATACTAGAAGAGACATCTCTGAAGGATGTTTGCTTGAAACCCTTCTCTTACCTCACCAAAAAGATAAAGCCAAGATAGATTCTTCCCTTATAACAGCTCTGGTCTAGGCCCCAAGTCCTGGCTCTTCCTGAGGAAGACTGTGGTCATCATAAACCCATCTTGGCCTTTCCTCAGTCTTCCTTTCCCGCTGAGCATATGTTACGCACCAACCTGAACAGAGCAAACCAAGAGGTAGAAAACAAAGAGGGAAGACCGATAGTAGAGAAATAAACCCTATTCGTCTAGGGTATTTGCTATTTGATGGCATATTCATTTTAGAAACTAAAAATACACATTCTGCAAATGTAACTGCCTAGCAGCTGGCACTTCTTCCAAAAGGTCAGCTTGTGGAGAAAGCAGATATTTAAGTCTTTAAGTCTTTTGGGTGGAACTGTACCAAACCCTTAATCAATTCAATTTTTAACACCTATTTGATTGTCCAACAGGAGTGATTTTATAGGTGTATGTAAACCAGGTCTAGAAGAAGGTCTGCCTCACAAATGCAATGCTGTAAGATAGTGGGTACTTCAGTCCTGATCCAGCTAGGCATATAGGAATATCCTGCACTTCAAGGATACTTCCCTCAATTGAGCACTGCTCTTTTGGAAAGGGGGATAATTAACATGTTAGAGTTATGGGCATTCTGAAGTTATTTTCTAAATCAGGTGCATCTGGACAGGATCCAAACTCTTGGAACTCTTGGAAGTGCATCAGAGAGTTAAAAACTCCTTTTCTGTGAATTATAGCAAAAGCTTCTGATTCCGTTTCAAAGTCTGTGTAATCACTGAAGCTACTTAATGATCTTATCAACAGAACTCATATTATAAAGATGCTTTGTCATTTGTGTGAGGCCCAGAATTGGAAATTAAACTGTTATTAACTGTTATTTATTCTTTCCGGTGATCTTTTCATATAATCTTTACACATGTTTTTGTAAGCTCTTCTACTAGGACAGAAGCATTTCAAGCCATGCAACATGTTGCTCTTCTCCTGCAGTAGGCATGGAAAGAAGGGGTTATACAGGCTGAAATGATATGTGGCCATTGCTCCCTTAAACAAAAAGGGTGGTTTTGGTGAGGTCTTAAACCAGAAATTGGACTCTGTATCTGCTTTTATAACACAGCAAAAGGAGCAGTCATGAGGCAAGCCCATGACAGGTTAGAAATGAGAAATTTTAAGGGCTACTAAACTTTCTAAAAATGTATCCAGTGGATCAGGATAAACTTACTTAGTACCTCTGTTTCTCTAATTGTGATACAGTGGGAGCACTCGCAGTATTCAGTGCTTTCCCACTGAGTCTGAGTACTTGGTGTCATGAGTAGAAGCTGCTGACAGGAAAAGCTCAGGCAAAACCAAGGAGGGCCCTCACAGCATCTACACAGCAACCTTTCAGCTTATATTGCACATATTGTATTTTTCATGATACTTAGTTAGCAGAGCCTTGTTTTGCTTTAAGCTTCTTTGTTGTTTATGGTGGTTGTTGTTTTTTTTTAAGAAGGGGCTGTCTGTACTTAAGCGAATCAAAAAATTAAATTTAAAAAAAAAAAGAAGGCAGGCTTTGGAAAAGAGGCAAAGTAACTTCTTTCCCAGTTTACAGGCCAAATCACAGTAATCTGAAGCAGTGTTAATTTGCCCAACACACCACACAAATACATACAGCCAGGAGAAGAATACAAATGCAAAAAAAAAACCCAGGGTTATTGATTGACAGTGTATGCAAATCCAACACATTCTTGGAAATGTGTATGGCCAGGTCAAAATCTGCACCTGAAGACTAGTCTGGCTTTGCACCATAAAATGAGTATGCGAATCCAAAGGGAAGGAATGAGTCGATGCCAGGAAGATGGGAAATATCTGTACTGCGCACTAAGAGACAAATTCTAATCGTCACAGCTTTGCACTGACTTTTGGGCAGGACCTGCATCCATAACTTATGCCCAGAATGACACATATAATTGCTGTTGACAATATAAAATTTATTCTAGATTTATGCTGGGGTTACTGAGAGCAGAGGCTGATCTTTTAATGTGAAATAGGTGCCCTGAGAGACGTTGCAGGGTAGCACAGAATGACGATTTGCATCACGAGAGCTGCAATGACAGTGACACTGCTAAGTTCCCTGTCAGCATTCCGAGAGAAAAGGAGGTGCAAAGTATTCCGAGTTGGAATTAGTGTCTTCAATACGTGGCACTGGAGAAAAAAAAAAAAGTTTGAATCCCAGCATCAAGGAAATCATACGATTCTTAACTTCCCCCCTGCCACATCCTGTCCCACCATCACTCTCAATACCCAGGTTTGACCAACACTTTATACAAGGAACACATAGAATTCATGTCTATCAAAGCATGCCAATATACTGTTCACAGATGCTCCACGCTTCTTGGAAGGAGACTTGGAGAAGCATCTCAGCCACACATCTCTGTAGAGGATGCAAAATATGGGACCGGTTTCACAGAGTTCACCGGTTTCAATGAGTTCAAGCAAGGATGGGAAGGAGAAGAAAGAATTAGCCGTGCCCTTATAAATAATAAGTCACCTTCTGCCTTCTTTCAACACAGAATTTGGCCCTAATATACAGCCCCACAGTAGCACAAAGGAGCCATAAAGCTACTTGGGCTGACAAGCCAGAAATTTCCCTTGCACAGAGAATTCCCACACAGCAAAGCCAGAAACGCCACCTCTGCGTCCTTCCTCCTCCCTAAGGAGGAGGTGCAGGCAAATGTCACCAACAGCTCATGACTGTGGTTCTCCAGCTGCCAGAACAGCTGCTTGGGGTGACCAGGCCAGTGTTGACCTGGAAAAAGAAGGGAACAATCTGAAGGCTGCTTTGAATTGTTCCAAGAGCCGATATGGCTGATACACAGACCATGGCTGCCGGTGGCAGACCCACAGTCAGGATTTCGTTCCTCATGTAGGAAGGAAACCATAGATGCAAGTTATCTCCAGGAGACAGACCTACAAGGCTGCTGGAGATGTTGTGGGTTTGGTGAGGAGAAAGGAGGAAGATCACCCAAGGGCTGCTGCCAGCATATTTCCTGTTGCATGAACAAATCCTTAGTAAGTGGCTGGCAGTGATTCAGGCGCTTTAAGGAACTCTCATTTAGTGCTGACTTTGGCCAAATTGTCTGCTTCTGCCAGTCAAGCCTCAAGTCTGCCTTCTAAAGTTTGCCTTGGAGTGGAACCCATCGTTTTGCCACCCCGATGGGGAAAATCTGCAGGCAGAGCTCTCCACAACAGCGGGGGGGACACAACGTATCTCCTGGAATGAAGCTCTTCATTAAGGAACTTACCCTCCCAAGGAAACATAGCGCAGTTGTTACAGAACATTAATTAGAAGTAAAAAGACTAGAGCTTATATAAAACGCACATGTGACTGAATTATTAACTTCCTTAGCTCTCAGTTTGCAGCATATACTGATTCATCACAGAAATGCTGAGAGGTTTAATCAGTGAATATACCTGACGCACTAGAAAATGTTGAAAAGCTAAATACTTGGTTCTGTGGAGGCAGACATTTTAGTAAGCAGAATTACAGGGATGAAGTGCTACATTTTCAGCAAAAATAATAAAATGTGTCTGGAATCGGACTTTAAATACTAAACTTTCCTCTCATGGACCTGGAATAATCTAGCTGAGAGCATGTTGCAGTAAGTTGCAGTCTTTTACTGAGCGTACTGCTATTTAAATGTCTTAAGTTTTTTAAATAGTCCTAGAAGTGGATCTTGCCGTCAGCAAACAAAGTATATGAACATTGCGTCCCAGGACTCTTCCCCCACAGAAAACAATTTCCAGCTTCTACAGAAAACTTTTGTTAAAAAAAAAAGAGGGAGGAGAGATTCCTCAAAATAAGAGGAAGACACTTGTGTGACCAAAAAAGCACATTCAGCCAACAGAGACATTCACTTGCTATACGCTAATCACGGGAAGAAGAACCACCTTTCTGTTTTCCTCCTATACAAGCCCAATTTCATTCAGTAAGCCATTCAAGGACAACTTAAAAAACGCCCAAGCTACAGACTCCCGGCACCGCTGCAGTGGGCCGGGACCTCGGCGCCCGCCCGCTGAGCGCCGTCCCCTGCTTGAGCCGGGCCTGCTGCGAAGGCCACCCCGGACCGTGCTCGGTTGTGCAGTAAGCCATTCAAGGACAACTTAAAAACGCCCAAGCTACAGACTCCCAGCACCGCTGGTCCCGGGGCCGGGACCTCGGCGCCCGCTGAGCGCCGTCCCCTGCTCGAGCCGGGCCTGCTGCGAAGGCCGCCCCGGACCGTGCTCGGTTGTGTCTCGAGTTTCTCCTAGGAACCTCGCTGGGCAAACTGGCCCGGTGCTCTGTCACCATCACAGTTAAAAAGGCATTTTCTGGCCCTCAGACGGACCTTTCTATAGGCACCAGCAAACGCAGTGCCTGAAAACCGTCCTTCTGGCCCTCCTTTAGGTGGCTTTATCACAGGCCTTTAGTGAGAAGATGCACGGTGCTCATTACCACGATAGCATATCCACCAGGAAGAAGTTAGAGAAAAGATTCAAATCTTCATATTAAGACACCGATTTAACGGAGCATTTAAAGCAGCACTGTATGTTTATCATTCCTCTGAAGGAAGAGTGAGCTTAATTGAGCATTACAGAAGTAGGAACCCAGCTGATAGTACAGCCCTCAGTGCTGTGCGCTACATAAATATGCAGATACGCCAGCCTCAGAGACAGTGTTATGGAGGTGGGAGAGTTTAGCTGTGTCTAACCAACAGTTTAACAGTTCAGGCTCAACTCTCCAGAGAGCCCAACTAATCCTGTATCCAGATATAAAAATCTCTATCCCATTGGCCCTCCTTTAGGACCTGGCCGTAACTCCAGAGCAGGAGGACATTGTACTATGCTATATCGGAAGCAAAAAATATACAAATAAACAAATAAACCCAAAACAAAGCAAACCCACGTGATTCAAGCTCTGAGCAAAATTACCTTTAATAATTGTATAACATTAAGATTCCTGATCGAAACCCATGGTTGAGAGAAGATTTTTTTCCTCCCAATGTGACAAATTGCTCTAGCTGTTCTTCTAGAAATTTTCCAGAGCTCTCCTTATTGCTGACATCATTCAGCATGCCTGTTCCCTGTTGCTATGATGCTTAGCAGCTCTTTCCCGATACTCTAACAGAGGACAGTTTCCGAAAAGAAGATAGAAGAGGGACCATAGGAGAGAGAGACTTATATATGGGACGTTCACAGCTGCAAGAGGAGTGCGAAACGTTAACAGTTATGGAGAAAAAAACAGCTTTTCGTTACAAGTATAACACATGCACACATTTATGAGGCAATTCCTGAAAATGCTGAGCAAAAACAGGAGCAGTGACAATGCCAGGTGACTGGGGAGAAGGTAGCCAAAGTGAAACCTAATTACCAGGAGGCTGTGACTCAAACAACAGCAAATGAAAGAATGTAAAACAGATAACCTTATACGCAGAACGAACAACACAGGAAAAGCTGCCCCTCACAGGCACAACAGTTTTGATGAAGTCACCTAGGTGTGGAAAATCCTTTGCTATTTTGTGGCTTTGCATGGCATTGTACATGCCTTTCAGGGCAAGAAATGACTGTAAGCATTGGAAAAGCGTTTGACCTGCGGAAGAGCTTAATGTGAGATGAGCTGCATGGCCTGGAAACGCCTCATGCAGCCTTGGGAAGGAGCGGGCGCTCGAGGGATTTACAGCCTGTTTACGTAAGCTCAGCCACTGAGACAAAGGTCCTCAGGTGTCTTGCACTGAAAGATTTTCCAGGCAGTATGTCATTTACTAAAACAGTAAATATACACTGGGCCACAACAAAGCCCTGGCTTTTACTGGCTTCAAGATCCTGCTGCAACCTAAATGGTAGCCAAGTGCACGCAAGCCTTGGGCAGGCCCGGGAAGGTGGGCCCTGACCCCTGCGTAGGAAAGCCAGTGCCTGGATCCTCTTTAAAAACAAAGCAGCCTTTAGCAACTGCTTCGGCTTTAAGCAGCCGAAATTAATGTAAGAAAAGAAATAGTTTGGAGAAGGAGGAGGGAAGGGGCTTGAACCGCCTATTAAGTAGTAAAAAAGGCTGCATCCTATAGAAATAGGACAGGTTTCTGAAGCAGGCAAAATGGGTTAGAGAAAATGGACCGCAAATAAGTCAGAAAAGGCCTGACTTCAAAATCTGTGTCACTGGGAAATGGGAGTTAAGGTCTAATTATCACATTGACATGTTTCAAAAATTTTTAAAAAAATCTCTGCAACTGTCACAGTGTCAAAACAAATATCTGCATATTTTAGCAGATATCAGATATTGTAGAGGCGTATATGTACTTGCAACTTTAAAGAGAAATTTCTAAAATGGGAGGTATGATCTGTTGCCCTAATTGTAACATGCAGACAAATCTGAGATGGAGGGAAAAACGCTGATTTCATCTTTCTATTTTTCTGCATACAGAAGCCGACTTCTGAGTACAAATAAACTGGAATAAAAGAATCAGTAATAACTTTAGGTATATCTAGGCCTACCTCTGGGTGCCATTATTTTTCTTTTCCTAATACTATTATTTGCAAACTCAAAGAGAGTGATGCATAAATTATTGTATTTATATTGCAGTTAGTAGTAATAATAGTACCCTTCACTGAGAGTGAAGGATAATACCTCCGTCGTAAAGATCCAGACTTTTGGCCTACTTTCCCGTAAGAAAAGTATTTGATTTAAACATTTAAGCATTTATTTAAATACTCCATAGAAATTAAGACCTCTACCCCATGTAATCACAGCCTCAAGACAAATGCAAAAGTGAAGAAAGTGTTTCAGGCCAGATATAAGATTCTTTAATAAAGAATCTGTGTGGAAAATGTTACAGAAGTTATATCCATCATATGACAACACTAGGTTTCTTTTTAGGCATCCTCACAGAGACAGTTCTTCAAGAGAGACTTTTTAAAGAAGCCTTTGTTCAACCTCAAATATTTGCCAGCAATGGTGGTTCTGTAACCAAAATAACCAAGGGACTCCAAATTCCAGATAGTTCTTCTGCCAGTACAAAAGTCCATGGCTCCACTAAAGTTCTTGAAGCAAAGCTGCATTTAACTGTCTTCAAATTCTGGCCTGATGTGTGCGCTAAACACATAAGGCTGTTTCTCAAATAACAATTTACAACAAAAGGGTCAATACCACATCCTGCGACTGCTGCGAAAGCAACAATGAAAAGTAATGCACATCAGGGAAAAAAAGATTGCCAACTTTAAAGACCTGGTGATGGGCTCTGAACTAGCTATTACCACTCCGGAAAGAGATCTTGGCGTTATAATAGATGGCACTATGAACATGTCAGCTCAGTGCTTAGCAGTTGTCAAAAAAAGCAACTGGAATGTTAGGAATTATTAGGAAAGGAAAAGAGGACAAAACTGAAAACCATCATTATGCCCACATCTCGATTACTGTGTTCAATTGTACTCCCCTCATCTCGGAAGGAATATAAGATGAACTAGAAAAGACAGCTAGCAGCACGATAGAGATGATCAAAGGTTTGGCACTGCCTACATGCAAGGAGCAGGTGATGCATTGCAATGCCTCAGTCTGGAAAAGAGACCATGGACATGTAGGATAAGAGCCATCTGTAACCTCATGTAGGTCATAAGTAGAACAGGAAACTGTTTAGTTTCTTTTCTAGTACAAGAACTGGAAGGCATCAAATGAAATTATCACAATGTAGATAAAACAAACAAATGAGTTAGTTCAAGAGCTTGACCGCAGAAGTTGCTACCAAACTGTGCCATTTATTTAAGATGCTAAAAATTCAAATAATCACAAAAACTGGTTATAAAATTCATGGAGAGGAAAAAAATCCAAAGCCTATGTATGAAACATGAAAGGAGCACACGAGGCTCGGGATGTTCCTGAACTTCCAGTCTCCAAGGCACGCCAGCCAGGTATGACTACATGCCTGCCCTGTGTTTGTGTATTCAACAGAGCTTCCTGTGAAACCTGTCAGATAGCAGATACTGGGCCGCATATTCCCTTGGTCTGAGTTAAAACAACCATTTCTGTGTTCCGTTCAATCTCTTCCAATAGGGGCCACAAAAGGAGAAGTTGGGATTTCTTGCAAAGCAAAGGGTTCCCGGGACAGCAGGGCACTTAACAGCACCCTTCGCTTTAAGCTTGTGCTTAGTTCTTAATAAATTTAGTAGAACTAAGGCATATGCATAAATCTTTCTTTCCTTAAGCTGAGCTTTTTCTGGTATTGAAGATCACAAGATCTTCAGTCAAGTACTATTCATATCAATGGCTGCACAAAATCTCTTCACTCAGGGTTATCACTTTCCCAGGTTAAAGCAAAATCTGCAGCAATTCATTACAGGCAGACTGAGTACACTGTTTGGATTCAGTTATATCAAAGCTTATGGTCAAAGTTAACTGTTACTACTGCACAGTATCTTGTCAGAAAAAAAATATATTTTTTATTACAAATAAAGATTAAAATAGCTTTAGTTCTTCATTGTTAACATGTATGTTTTATTTTGCTATCACAGTCTATTTGAGCATTATGGAAGGGAAGATCTAAATGCCCCATGAGAATATCTTTAAAAAACAAATTACTTGTAAGTAAGTAAATCAGTGAGTTTTAGGTACATTTTTGTTTATAAAATTCACTGATTATGTTCCATTCAGAAGATACAGAGCAAGAATAAATTAGAACCTAAGGGAATTTGTGTGTTCAGTGAAGCTAATGACTAATACAGGTCATGTTTTCCATATGTAGTAATACACCCTATAGCCTCTGGACTAATCGATTGAAAGTTGGGGATTTATGCTGCAGTGTGCCTTAAGAAGAGGGCTTAGAAGATACCTAAAGTAATTTTATTTGACATTCAAGGCTATTTGAGTGCAATTTCTGAACATTTCTACAACATTTGTATTCAGCATGTGGCAATCTGAATTTTGTGGCATTTTGAAGCTGACTAATACATAGTATTGGTCTTTTTATTTCTTTTCCTTGTTCTGCAGTGCTGATTGCTTTCATATCACTAAGGCAAAAGCTTTGCGAGTACGTTTGAAATTGCTAAAATTACAAAAATTCCAGAGTCAACGGCCTACTGGGGACTATTATGTTGTATTTGGGGACCTGAAATTTAAGGGGAAGAAATGGAATTATTGTGTATTAATGGTAAGCAATTTTTTGCCACTGTGAATCTTGCTGGCATGGTGCAAAAACTGTCACAAATGTATTTTGAGATGAAAAAAAAATGCTGTTGTAAAAGCCTTTGTGGGATTATATTATTCTGATGATTTTATTTCACAAATATGATATGACATGGTTGACACAAAGGCACCTGTAATCCTCTTCCCACCCATCTTTCTCCTGCTCTTCCACCTCACTTTTCAGCCATTTTACAGGTAGGGAACATATGTTACATTCTGTTTTGTTATTTGACTACAGATATTTGATCGCTAGTATCTTCAGCAGCTTCTGGTGGCTGAAGGGCTGGACACTTTCAGAGCCTGGAGTGCCAGCCGTTGCCTGACCTTCTGAGTGATGAATCCAGGAGCAGAAAAGGCCACGGAGCATCTCAAAATCCCATTCATCACGTTGATGTTGACAGGGCAAGGGCTTTTTGTGCTCGCTGGGACAAGCTCTGTGTGTAGTTGGGTGGATGCCCCAGTTCATGTGGCAGCTCTCGGCCCGGTCCTCTTCCTCCCGGACTCCTCACCGGCCCTGTTCCCCCACCAGCGGATAAGGCAGTAAGAGCTGTTTTGCTCCAAACTCCTGCAGACACCGCATGACAGATGCCCTCCTCGTTCCACCGTGATTGCTGCCAGCCCTTGTTGTAACAGGAGATAAACTAGAGCCCCTGCGAGTGCAGGGCAGCGTGCTGCAGTTCTCGGTCCTCGCAAGTGAGAACCCTCCAATGCGGACTTGCTTGACACATGAACAAAAAACACTTGAGAAACATTCTCTTCCTCATTCTGGTGATAGGGAGGAAGAGAATGAACAGCTAAAATAAAGCTTGTTGGATCCTATGCACTGGCACAGCCTTTGCAGGTGCGAGCACAAGGAGTTGAATGGAGCGGCCGTGGGGACCAGCGTGGTTTACTCCAGCCAGTTCTCAGTTACCAAAGAGCTGGGAAGCCCAAGATAAAGTGCCTGGGGACTCGCCTCTCTGGAGGCCTCTAACGAGTATGTTCGTGCACGTCTCATTGGTTTCTGTGTTGTGCCTCTTCCCACCCTGCCTCTAAAATCCGGCACTAGCGGCTTGCTAGCCATTCTTCCAACACGGTTTCCGCATCCATCAACGAAATGGTCCTTCCGCTTGCTGCTCCAGCTAGGAGCGGCAGAGAGCCATGCTCAGAACACCTGTAAATGCTGCCTTCTGGCAAAAAGCAGGCCTCGGCGGCTGGAAAACGGCCACTCTGCTGGCTTTGAATGTCTAACTGCGTGACACAGGAGGAAATAGGCCTCCGAGTTTGCAGGCAGTGAGAGAGAAGGTCAGGAAACCTCAGTTTACTGTGAACTGTTTTGGGAAGATTTGGGTAGGGTAACCTCATTCTTCTTGTTTTGCAGAATTGCTAATTCAGGGTGCTCTGTGAGAACAAGCAACAAACAAAAAAGCTTTTTAAAGTGAATTTGTGCTTTTGTTACCACTCATGTATCTTTCTTACTGTCCTGAACTAAAAGCAACTGAAAGAGGGAATGTTCTCCTACAGCTGTATATGTGGTGATATGCATGTATTCTAGGAGTTAGCGTCGCTTTCACAAGCTGATTAATTCAACACCTTATTATAATTAGAACCAAGCAATTTACCATTCATTATTTGATTAATTTCATCCTTTTTTCTTTTCTATCAGTGAAATGTCCACAGATAGCATGTTGAATTCTTGAATTCATTTTTTGATTTAACTAAGTTCTTTGACAATTAACTCCTGGTCTGTAGGTTATTTGTCATTTGCTTATATTCCCTACTCAAAATTTGTCCAGTGCCATGTTATTAGGAGGCTCAGAAGACACATGGAATCTTCCTCCCCCTGCCTTGGAATGACATACATAATACACTCTGTGTATACAATCTAACACTGCCTTATAGATAATATTTGAATTAAAGTCTTCCAATGCTCGTCTTTGGAATTCTGAACCCTAATATGATTTTAAAACTTAAAATCAAAAATCAGGATTGAAAAAAAAAGAACATCTTTCTGGGTACTTAGAAAAGGAATATATTCTGGTAAACTGAGAATTTTTTGCAGAGGCTGAAGTCATAAAAGGCTAGAGAATGATTTAGAGAAGTCTAATGCTGGAGACCTTTATACATTTTTTCAAGCTGGATGTCTATAGCAATTTATTCCCCCAAGAATGCATCATACTGTCCCTCCACTTAGTTGGCACAAGAGACTGTGCCTGGCCTGTTGCTGAAACCCAGGCAAAAGCAATCACAAGCACAGAACTTCATCGTAGTCATGAGCATATCTGATGCTATAATGTACCTCACCTCATGGTAAGATGCCTCCTTTGTCTCATCAAGCAGCTTAAAGCTTAAACTTAAAAGTCCACAAAAATGTACTATACTTACTTGCAAATGTACTATCATTACTTGCAAATAGCAAACATTCCCTAGCTGCCACGCTGCAGTAGGGCCTATTTTCCATGACATACTGGCAGCCGTCTCTTCCAGCTGCCACACAGAGCATTCTATAGTTAGGTAGCTACAACGACCATTATTTATAAGACTTTAAGCACAACTCTGTCTTACAAAGTGAAGAACATTTTAAGCTTTGGGATATAGCTAATCTTCTGGACATTTTCAAGTCTTAAGAAAGGATGCTCTGTTATTTTCCCATTTCAGTCAGCAGGAGAAAATGCAGGCAATATAATAAGCACACAGTCAATTGCACATGTGATGACTTGTAAACTTGTCCATAAATTCTACCACAGATTATTAACAAGCATCTGCAATGCTCTTACTGAGGGGAAGAAAAAAAAAAACCCTTATATAATAGTTCATCATGATAGAAGCTCAGTATTAATATAGAATTATTTTTAGCCTGGTTCCTATGGAAACATGACTTATGTGATCACACTCTATATGCTCCTCAATAACTTTTGAACCCATTTGCTAATCTCAGCTGCCTCTGAAAGGCTGCTCAAGGTAAGTAAGTAAGATCCTACAGTTGGTGCAAGAACGGGCAGGTGGGTATTGAATTAGTTGCCATGGCTAATGAACAGCTGCTGGATGACCTTACCCTGTTTTAGCCACTAGACAACCTGTTGACTGAGAAGATGAGGAAAGATGATCTTGAAAGAAGATGAGGAAAGAAGGTGGTACATACCCCATCATGGGGAAGATGCTGTTTGGAGCTCATAATCCACCATGAAACAGCAATTCACAGAAAACTAGATTTTCCACTGTCTCAGAATTAGTTTAAGTCTTCAGAAGGAAAGATGACCTCAGACCTATGCAAGACAAGGCAAAAACCAGGAAAGCTCAAGTCTGTTCTTGCCTTTGGCATGTGGAGTAGTTGAGTACATTTGACCTTTGAAACTATTAATGTACGTGCACAGTCTTAAAGCATTTAGCATTAAAGTCTTGCTTAAGCAGGTTGCCATGGGCCTGATCCTCACATGGCCCAGAGGACCTTTGTCTATACCCCTTAAAACTTATTTATAACCTGAACTGTCTGTAGGTCACCTGCACTGCGCCCACGGACTCCAGTTCCTCCTCCCCTGCAGACCCATCATCTTTCGCAGCCCCTGAGGCTAAGCAGCCTGGGAAGCAGGGCAGATGGTCCTGCAGTAGGGGAAGACACTGCGTGGATAATGTTTCTGTCTTCTTCTTTCATGGGAGAAACAAGATCCCTCAATGGCCTGGGGGAGTTTTGTTCAGGGACTGCTTCTAACCTCCTGCCCAGGACCAGAGCAAGGAGGTGATGAAGTCAAAAGAGAAAATAAAAGGAAAAAAAAAAAAACAGCTGAATGCTGTCCCCCTCCAGTGGGTCACGCCATGCAAGTCTCAGTGGGCACTGCATGGAGAGCAACCTTCTGCTTATCGCTGTCTCTCACCCCAGTTTTCTTAGCAGATCATTTAAGAAGAAACTTTATAATGTTTATAAGAAGAAGAAACTCTACAGAAGAACATTATACAGAAGAAACTGTATAATGAACAATAAATGTTCATTAAAGAGGCTTCCTTCTGCCTGCTCACTCTTGAACAACTTCAAAGTCGATCACAGCCACAACACTGAGAATCCCCATGAAAGGACAGGGAGACCCCTGAGGGGATGGAATAATCTACTGGCAGCAGCTGCAACGCCAGACCCAAACCTCCTCCTCCAAAACCACAAACATTCAAATGCACCAGGTCTTTAATCACTTCCAGAAAACAAAGGTCAATTCCAAGAGCCTGATTCCGCAGTGGCATTTACAGGCCAAATTAAATTGTTCATCACAGAGCCACTTTTATCTTATGGACTGTGATCACTCTCACCAGCAAGACTGGGATTGTCTCCATGAGCTACGTCAGCAGCAGCCTGGCCAGCAACAAGCCAATGCCAAGAAACCTATGGACTGTATTGGGTATCACACCCCTCAGCAACTGTGCAGGGATTACAGGCATCCAGTTTCAGGCATCAGGATCAACCTCCAAGGCCCTCTCTTTTCTCCTGTGACTACACAGAGGGTACAATCTGCTCCTAACTTCAGGTGCTCTGAATGGCACCTAAATGAAATGCCTGCAGCAACTGGAGGAGAGCTGTTTATATTATCCCCTTAACTCTCCTTTCTCTGTTAGTCACAATCTTTTTTAAGCCTTCAAGGTTTAGAAACAACCTGCATATATAAGAACAGCAGCTCCACTCAATTTAAAACCTCTGGAAGTTTCAGCAAACTGGAAGTGACGTTTGCTTTCAGTAGCTTTTATAACATACTGTTTATTATTCCAGCACATGCCATTCCAGTGATGGTCAGCAAAATCAAGTGCTTTTTTATCCTGTTACACTAATGAAGGAGACATTAAGATTCCACACACAGAGACAGAAGCAATAATAATGAGGGAATGTTCTCCAGCACTGCATTTAATTTAGAAGTGCCGAGATGGGTACGTAAGCTCTTCTGGACGCTCCAGGAGTTGCTGTCTTGCTCTGAGGGTGTGCGCGCACATCTGCCTTGCCTGCGTGGCTCTCACACCTGCAGCTGATAATCATATGCAGTTCCAAATGAGCTGAGAAAACGAAAATTACCTTCACAAGGAAGGGGAACGCATTTGCCGGGGCTCTCGCCGGAGCCCTTGCGCGGCTCGCGGGCAGATGGCGAGCGCGGCAGCACCTCGAATGCAGCCCGCGGGACGCCGCGGAAACGCTCGCGCTAACGTTTTGCTCAAGATGTTTCAACACACAAATCTAAAAACTGGAAACCAGGACAGGACTGCTGTGATTATTAGTGAGCCTTAAATAACAAGCACGTTACATCTCCGCTGGCCTTGCACATCTCCCTGCTCCCACAGAGCACTGCCTCTGCTTTACCCTACCCAGCAGTATGTGGCCAGCCCCAGTTAATGTGTTTACAAATGTTAAGATAGAAGGAACCATCGGCATTAACACATGAGATTGAAAAGAGGCAGATTCTGCCTTGAGGCTCTGCTGATGTCAGAGGAATAATTTTGAGGCTCAGAGGCTCGGACAGCAGCAGCATCCAAGCAAAGCCAGAGGTTGCCAGCTGCCCGAGTCACACTGAGCTGTTCATATGGCATGGGGAAGGGGAAGGAAGAGCTTTGGGAAGGTACGGATTAAATAAATAAATAAATAAATAAATAAATAAATGGATAACAGGCTAAATATCCAGCTGCCTTAAAGCAGAGGGGTTGTCTCTGTTCATTTTCCTAATCCATCTGGCTCTTTGAATAGGGGATTTGGGAAGGTCTCTTTGCAGAAGAAATCTCTTCCCGTGGAACCATCTGAGAGCTTGTGAAGGGGCGGCTGCTTGTGCCTCTGGAAGGCGTTAAGCGACTAATCCCGCCTTCCTGCTGCAATGACAGCAGCAGACAGAAGAGGGTTAGCTGTGCTCTCCCTTCATTGCAAAAGTACTATCACTTAAGCTGGGGGATTTTTTATTTTATTCTCTCTATGGGATGTGTTTTTACAGATACAGAGCCCTTCTCTGTACAGTTATAGCACTCGAAAGGCTCGTGGCTGCCTCTTCAGCTGCCGTTGCAGAGCAGTCTTCTCCCTTGCAGCTAATTTAGACTGCAACAAGACCTAGCATTTTACCATGTTTTAACAGCCCAGTCCTATGTAAGGATGAAGTGATTAGACTGCCTGTTCTTAAGCACACTGGATTCTGCTTGCTGAAATCATTTTACTCCATTTTAGTTATTGTGCCTTAAATGCTTTGTGTAACTTAAAAAATAGCTAAAGATTTTACGCTACAAAGGTAGAATATTTCTTACGCTTTGCTGGTTGGTTCTACACCATAAGGGTTTATTTAATCCACAAAAATAAGTTTTTTAATGAACTTGCAGGCAAAAATTAATTAGAAATTAATGAAGCTGGTGGCACTTTTTAAAGAAAGAGTGATTGTCCCATGCCCTTCCTTCAGAATGACACAGGTTTGGGAGCAGCATCAGGGTCCCTATTCCTACCATCGTGATTTAAGGTAAAAAACAGAATAACTATTGCTTACTGCAAAAGGTATCTCAGCTGCAGCAAATGCAGAACGTGAACACAGTCCACAGCGTATACACTCTAGATAAAAGTTCAGCTTTTATTCTCAGATTGTCCCCAGAAAATTAGAAATTCTGCTTCCTGTGTATTTAGTTTATAAGAGCAAACTGAGTTTCTGACGCTGCAAAGAAACCAACTCTCCTCCTGAACAGTGTCACTAACTTGATCTTATGTCTCCAAAGTCTGTAGGAGAACCCAGCAGCAATTCCGCTTTGCCTGGCAATCTGTGAGACCCTGCTGCTCATACAGGGCCTTCCCACCTGTGCCAATACTCTTTTTAATCCATCTCAGGAATACACCTTTACATGTAAGTGCATCTCTTGTGGCAAATGTATGCCATAAAAAATAAACACCTGCCTTACTGCCACCGTGATCTGAAGGTGGTTGTCACCTAAGGTTTACTGCAGACAAACGGCTGAGGTCCACGCTGTCCCTCATCTCATTCAGTTTATGTTAGGGTGAAACCAATGTGCACTATGTTCACCTCAAATTCAAAGTGTAATTGGGGTTAAAAAGAAAAAAAGCCTTTTATTAATGCTACTAATATTTAGCATCTCAGAAAAGACATCTGGGGCTCGGCCCCAAAAAGCATACAATGAATCAGTTAGCAACCACTTCTGCCCCACAGAATCGG
>NW_010576798.1:238161-258551 GCF_000705375.1 Tinamus guttatus | reverse complement strand
TCCTCTGCACTTCCCAGCTCTTGAAGGAGAGCCATGGAGTGGAGCTGTGGCGAGCCCCAGCCCCCGGCCTGTGCGCGGCCTGCACGGACACCACGGTGGGGAACGCGGGTGCTTCCATGGGTCAGAATTCACATTTGCAAGGAAGCAGCAGCTGCTGCTAGTTTCGGCCAATTTGAGGTACATTTAGGTTCAGGAAAGAACAGAAGGCAGAAAAGTAACATAACAAAGAAGATGTATTTGCTGAATGTATATTTTTATAACCTAGATAGTTCTGGAGAACAAGTTGCCAGTATCCGTTATTTTTTTATATAACCAACTGCAAACGAGTGTGTGTGGTATATATAGACACTGCCTCAGCCAGAGGTCACAAGAATAACACAGGAGAAATAATCAGCGGGGGGAAGTTTCAGCAGTTTAACAAGCTTTGCATAATACTGTGGCAAGAACTGCAGCAAACAAAACACCCTTCCCACAGCCCAAGCACCCAGAGGCGCTCACCGAGCAGAACAAGAGGGTGTGCAGCGACATGAAAGCTGCGGATCAAAGCGCAACATCCTCCCCGTCACGGAAGGGTAGCGCTGCTTTGCTAAAAGCCCTTTAACACATCCTGACGGGAAGCGTGCACTTTGAACAGGAGGGAACTTTGAAGAAGATAGATAGACACGCGCGCGCGGAAAAAAAAGCGCCACGCATTGGAGCAATTAATATTGAGAAACAAATTCTAGTTCCTGCTCGTCCTTTCATGCCGTCAAATATGCAGCCCACAGAGGAGCAAGAAAAAATACTTTGAAAGGTCGCAGAGAAAGATTACAACCAGACCCAAAGGCAAGAATAAACTTTAACGTTTTTACATAATACAGATTTGTATCTATCTACTGCAAACCAGTCCCAAATGTGGATATCCTTTCCAGAAGTCTGACATTAGAGTACATCACTATCAGCAATGGATGTTCTCCCTGACTTGTGCTGGTGTTAAAGCAGCTCGGAATCAGCTCCTTTCCACTCCCGGGGACAGTAATATTGTACATTTCTTTGTGCATATTTAGATAATGCACCTTCCCGTTTTGAATTGATGTAATATTCTCTAAGTACTGCTAGGTTTTGCTAATGAACATTTCAGCATTCTCAGTTTCGATGTGTTGCTAATGACGAAAAATACATTTATAGTACTTTATATTTTTAGAGTGCTTTCAGTTATTCAGTTAATAAATCAATTAATCCTTAATATAGAAATAGATTAATGTTTAGATAACTGATTAACCCCAGGCAGACAGAATTTAAGGGACTTGCCTATGACACTCCAATAGAGGAAGTAACAGCCAGGATTAAAACAATGTGGCAATTATTAAAGGTTAAAATATGCCAACAAATAAGGTGGAAGCTCTTGATTTTAGAGGAGCTAAACTTTCAAAAGTTAAGCAAAAAAATTACACAAAGGTATCTCAGAGCGCATTGATAGCAGTGAATAAAGATCATGCTGAATTTGATTTAAATAATGTAGGCAGAAATGTTCATTGAATACCGGGAGAAAACACCAAAGAAACACTGAAAAGTCAGTCAGGGTTCATTTATTCCACAGCTTCCGAAGCCATTTAAAACATCCACAGGCAGCCCAGACTGTGCTAGGAGACAGACACAAGATAAGCTTGCTTTAGTCTATTTAACAGCTCTTACAAAGAAACAGAAGCTTTACAAGTCTCTGTCTGCAGAAATAAAATTTCCCAAAATACATGCAGGCTTCTTTCAGTAAATGTTGAGAAAATTATTTAGACCTGCAGGCCAAAGGGATTTCATGGGAGACACTGTTGTCCTATTGTAACATACAAGGTTTCACACACAGTAATTTGGAAATAATCACACGGCCCATGCAAGGACACACACAAAAATGCTGTTGTATCCGTGCATGGGCAAAGTCTTAAAGCTTTCCATATGGAAGCTGAGACACCCCTTCCACTCCACTGATGGTCAGCGAGAAGCAACCACTGCACACGGTTAAGTAGGAACCAGGCCCATGGATCTCGAGCTGCAGTAGGAACTTGTGTGATCAGAAACTGCACAGTGGTGCGTTCCAGAAAACCGCTGGATCATCATCACCGTTTGCCAGGAGCTAATTCTGCCCTTGGTCAAAGCTTCTGCAGGTTTCCTAAAGTCAGCTCATTTATGCCAGCTCAGTACCAGGTTTAAATCTCAGGCAAAGAAGTGTTTTGTGGACCCATGAAAGCCATTTGAGTTCGTCCAGAACTAAGAAGAACTACTGACGATGAGCAGTGATGAACAGTGTGGCCTGGGAAAGCTTCTGGGTTACGTATTTTCCTTCTGTGTAGGTGTTTTACCTCCAGGTCCTCTCCATTCCAGGCACCACGTAACTGCAGGAGCTTTGCATGCAGAAGCAACTAAAAGCTCCCATCTACTTCACCTTGCATTCCTTAGAAAAGCAATATCTGTATTTAAAAGTCACATTCAGTGGCTGTGTGGAATATTCTCGAGGACCACGAGTTGCAGCAGGCTCTGAAAAGCGGAGGCAGGAGACAACCTTACCTGCAGACTCTGACTAGAGCAGCAGGCTTCGGGGTCACGCTCCATTCTGGCCAAGCTGCCCATCTAAAGGAAAGCTTTGGGGAAAAAACAGTGGATGTCACCTCGTCTGAACTGTTAAACCATAATGAAAAGTTAGGATGAGGAACCGCATTTGAAATAAACTCTCTACAGGAAACAAGGGTTTACATAAAGATCATTGTGCTTGAACCTATCCTCTCTGTTTTGACACCATAAATCAGCACAGCTTAAAAGTGGCATTTAACTTACTGTCTACCTTTGGATACCCTGATCTGAGAATTACATTTCCAGAAGAGAGACAGGGTTAGGCAGATAAATCAGCACATTCTTTCACATATTTTAAACTACAGAAATGGAAGTGCAGTGAATTAGTAGCTGCCAGAAGAAAGACCCTTTTCTTGTATAGTATTCATTAAAAAAGGGGGAAAATAACAAGAAATAATTATAATAATGATAAACAAAGCAAGGAAAATCAAGAATTGCAGAGAAAGAATCGATGAAAGTTATATGATTGGAACTTATAATCAGGTAGCAAAAAAAATCAGAATTTCTGAGCAGACCTTGGAGCTTACAGTATATAATTCCAGAAATCTTTACATGTTTATTTACCCATTTCCTAATTGATTTTCATGCTATATTTTTACACACTGTATATAACTCTAGGTCCGTTGACTAATAAAAGTTTTTCATCCGAGCAGTGATGAGAAACTTTAACTCACTATCTTGATATACCACAACCTGTTTACAAATTCCCTCCAGTTAGCACTGATGGTGGGACATGATTTGATGGAGAGCTAGACACCCTGCTTAGCATATTTCCCATTGCCATCTAAGGTAAAAGGTCACTAATGCACAGGAATTTTAGACTCTAATTAAGATATTCACCTAACAGCAGGTGAGTCATTCTCGTTACTATGCAAATGTCATCCTTTACCTGAAGGCAGATTCCTGCCGCTTAATATTTAAATCCCCTCTAGTTTTCACTGATTTCTAAACATCAGATCTTTGAAATTTTCTTGGGAAATATACCGAGGAACAAGGACTCTCACACTCTCTCTCCCGCATCTTGTCTAATAGTAGGACTTCCGTCTGATTTTACTAGAGCAAAATGTTGCTCTCAGTTCAGACAGTAAGGAGCTCTCAGTTTAGATGTTAGAGAAAAATACAGAGCGAGTGAAGATGGGTTCACATTCTTGCACAAAGAAGTTTATACGGTTGGTCTAAAGACAGAACTAGAGGCAGCCACCCCCGTGTCTCACTTCCAGAGCCCTCTCACCTATGGTTAGGTCTGTCTCAGACATGCCATGTTTGATGCATTACAGCAGAGCCTGAGGCAAACTAAGGGACTACCTAAGATCAACACTCCTTGATCTTTAGCTAACCAACATGGACCCACAGTGTTTCTTACATCCGTACCCTCCTCCAAAAACGTCTTCACAGCTGCAAGAGGTGCTCAAGCTCTGTCTCCTTGGGATTCACAGCTTGAAACCTTCTCTTTAAAACAGGCATCCGTTCCTTCAAAGAAATGCAACAAGTGGGTTATATTGCTTGTTTTTAAACCATTTCCAGGTAACAACCTTTACAATAACCAACCTGTAAGAGTACCAGTCTGCGAAGTTAATTCAGTCCCTTGCCTGGATAGTTAACTTTCAAGGCAGAGTAAGAGAGCTAGGAATGAATCCAAGCACGCTGAAATATTCCAGATGTCTAGATTTGTCCCCAGAGGCTCTATTCTTGTTCTGTTCTAAATCAACAATAACATCGACACAGAAGCCTGCTAGCATAAACACACCTGAGTGAGATGAGAATCATGCCCACGCTTTTACTGCAATCACTGAGTGCTGAAATGAGGTGATATTGTTGCAGAGATCACGCTGCCAGCTGCATCCAAGTTAAAGCAGACATTTTTCATGAAGTTTTCTATCCTTCCACAGAGTATAAGAAAAGGCACTAAGGCTAATTTCTTCCAAATCAGGTAAGCATTGCTTATTGCGCGTCTGAATCGTGGCTCGTATCTGCTTTCGTGGCCACGCAGACAGTGCCTTCACCTTTGAAGCACAAAATGCTGGCTCAGTTTTTAAATCAGAGCCAGATTGTGGCCTGAAGATGCGGCGTGCAATTGGGCTTCCAATGTGGAAACAAAGTGAAGATGCAAAGGCTCCTGGCCCTGAAAGCCTTTCACTCAATTTTGGGTACAGCAAGTGGAAACCTTCCTGGCAGATACAACACCAAATGTTTGGATACCTCCTGCTTGGAGAATAGTGAAATGACACTGAGAAAGAAAAAAAAAAAAATCTGGGCCATTTTTATGCAAGGCCTTGTCCACTATGGCCTAACCCAACTGCCTGGGTCAGAACCCAAAAAGCCAAAACGTTTCTCATTTGGAGATAGCAGTCTGTCTGCTCATCCCCTTGAGCCCCTTGACATCCATGGGGACAGCGTGGCAAAGCAACAGCTCGTCCTGTTTCCGACTGCATTTCGCTTGGCCGTGACTGTGCTGCTCTGCCAATCCTTTGCCTGGCCTCCAGTCATTTTCTCCCTTGTCCACTCTATTTCCTATAGATTTCCACCCTTCTGCCCTTTGATTTTGGCCTCTGTGCTCTGCTGCACCCTGATCCTTCCCTTGCCCTTATCTTGCCTGGACTCCCGCTTTCCCATGACTCTGCAAGTCCCACTCAGGACATCGCCTGGATCAGTAAATACCTCCCACATTAATACCTCCCTCTGCTAGCAGGGATACAGTTAGGCACCTTTATGTCTTAATTTCTTTTCTAAGCCTGGTTTCAGTGCAGTACCTGTGGAATTTCTGAAGGACATTTACATGTGATTATTGAATTTTACTTCAGGCCACAGAGGCAAATAAAATCTGTAAGTCATTGCAATGACTCAGACGTACAGGAAAGCAGAACTGGAGCCTTAGCTTTATCACCTGAAAGCACCGTGAGACAAACTAGTATCATAAACCCTAGGAAATACGACTCCTTTCTCCCAGGATGATTTTCTAATCAGTAGATAATGGTAAAAATGTTCCTGGAACCCTGCAAGTGTAGAGGAGAGAGTCTGGGCTGGTGCTCAACACACTGCACTTTATTTATTATTTTAAGAGATATAATAAAATTACTGCCAGAACTAGCCATGATGTAAAGATCACTCTTGGACCAAATTTGTTCTTCACAGAGAGCCAATTCAATGATTAGTATCCATGGGTGTCATCATGTGGATGTGAGAAAATAATGTATCTGTTTTGCTGTTGCTTCTGACTAAAACGCCTGGACAAAATACAGCAGATGAGGAATTATGTATGGCTGCTTCTCTTCAGAGCATTTTTGCCTTTAGTGGTTATATTTGCTTTGGTTAACGGCCAGGAAAAATAAAAGAATCACAGCGGTCAAGTGGGAATACATAATCACTTAGTGCTCCAGTGTTTTTACCGGCTGCTCTGCTCCCTCTTGGTTAGAAATAGCAAAGCTGCAGGACAGCTGCAAGAAGGAACAAAACAGTGGACTAAAACAGCTGGGTGAGAATTGGATGCTGGGGTAACCCAGAGACGCCAATCCACTGGGAAGAGATTATGTCAGGTTTAAAAAATAAGAGGCAGTATTAACAGAGAGTATTCCAAGGAACACCATGGTCCTTGGTATGAGAAACGAAGCATTTCAACAACCTACCCTCATACAGTATTATAACACTTTTGTACTGAGTGAAGGAAGAAATGTACCCAACACATGCCAAATAAGTCACAAAATATTAAATTATACCATCTGTATATGTGACAGAACTGTGGGATTTCTCTCAAGATCAGATTTAGAGAAAGCATTTTGTTTTATATTTTGATAGGCCATTTGCCCCAGATGTTTCATATATTTGAAATGACTGGTAATTAAAGCTCCCCAAACTAAATATTCTTTTGTTTTCTTGTTCTTCCTTGCTTTTAAGTCACGATGCCAAGCTCAGGTATATCCAGCTAGAAAAATGGCTATATAGAGAGTGCTGATTGCCCAAATTAAGCAACTAGGAAGTTTTCTGATAATATAATGGCGATTACTTTGTCTCCTAAACGCACCAATATGTTCCTCAGTCAGGGACTGTGGCTTTGCCATTTTCTAGCGAGCACTAGCCAGTTTTGCTTGCTCTGCTTGGCCCCGGGAGGCAGGAGAGGAGACAGGAAGGGGGAAGCGCAGTCTCAGAACGAGCAGTTGCTGGGTTTGCTGCTGCTTGGCTTTAGATAGCCTTGGTGAGATGTTGCTTCAGAGCTGAATGTAACTGGTGCAAAGCAACACGGTGCAAGAGGAGAGCTCCCTCCTACGGAGGAGCCGGTTGCTCCATACCTGCCGTGATACCCCCCCAGATCTGAAACCAGGAAATCCCTTCCCCTTTTGACATTCCCCCCTCCTCCCACTGTTACCCTCCAGGGATTTCACAAGCCTTTTACCCTGCTGAATTTCCACATTTCTACCATACTCACCAAACACCCTACAAGAAATGCAGGAGCATCTAGTCATCACAACAAGTATTAAAATCCCCCCGCACCATTTTCACCCTGTGCCACAGACAACGGTAAAGCATTATGCAACTGACCCAGTTTGAAGCACTTAAAATAACAAGTGTTTAACAAATGTCCTGGGAACTGATCCTGTCCCCACTGCAAATCAGTAACCATATCCCTGGAGGCAGAAGCAGCTCCTATACGTCAGCACCGCCCATCCATATTATAAATAAGTTGTTCAAGAAAACATATTAGTTTCTAATCTTGGTACTCCAGCACCTAAATGAGCCTCATCACCATAGCAACAGATGACTTCCTAATCTTTAATGCCTTTATTTCCACAAGTCCTCCGAGGAATAGAAGAGGACAGCTGTCATCATTTTGCAACTTACTGCAGTGCGTGAGGCAAAGTGATCTGCCCCAAATCCTGCAGGTAATCCATGGCAGAGAGGATGTCAGGGCACCCCGGGCACTTCCTGCTAGTGCAGCACCCTCTTAGCTCATCCGTGTTTCTAAATGTACCTCCTATATCCACGGATACACAGACACAGCCTCTGAAAACCCGGCTCTTGTATGTAGAGGCTCAGTCCCCTCCAAAGCCTTAGCTATCATGCACTGGGCTGCACTTTTTTTTTCCAGATTTGTATGTGCAAAGGGGACAAACCATGGAGGAAGTCCCAAGGAAGAGAAGAAATAGATTTGTTCAATTCAGAAAGCTAAAAAGCCAGGATGCCACCATGTAAATCCCACAAGTCTTGTAAATTTTGTGGATGTTGCAGAGACACCCAACTCTGGGCTTGCTTTCTGTAGTGCTTGCCAAGAAGGTGGCTTTGGCACTGTCCATAGCATGTTCTCTGGGCAACATAATCACTGAAGGAGCCAGCACAACTCAGACCTAACTAGTTGCCCTTTTCTGTGCTTCTCTTAACTGAAAGGGAGAGGGATCCCTTGAAAGTTACTCTGTGAGTTCCGAACACTGCCCTAAGAACTAGGGATGAAAAGGCACAGCCTGGCCATATCCCCTGTGATGAAAACCCCCACTATGATCCTCATAGCCTGGCAAGAGGAGAAACGTGCCCCACACCAACGAGTGCCTTGGTACCGGCCGTGCGCTGTGCGGGCTGGGATTTGCCGGCCCTCCCTGCAAGGGGGATGAACCCCCTGGACCTCGGGGCCCCTTCCCCACGGCGGCGGTGGGCCCAGGCAGCCGTGAGGAAGGCAGAGCACCCTGCTGCCCTTTCTGCACAAGCTAAACTGGGGGGTTTGAGGCCCTTTTCCAGGCACAAAATTCAAATTTCTAAACGTGGGGAGTGCAGATCAGGGCTTCTGTGTTAGGCTGTTTCAGCTAAATTTGTTACCAGGTCAGGATTGGTTTCTAAATCCATTTTACACTGCTCCGTCTCCCCACCAAGTTCAGGTCTCGTCCCAATTCTCCTTTATTTATCATGGGTTAGAGGAAAAAGAGCTTCAATTTATGCAATTTCTGCATCTATTTTATGAGAAAAAATGCAAAGCAAGATTCATTTATCAATATAATCTTTTTGGTTTACAATTAGCATCAGAGTTGTATATAAAATATCTCAACCTTAAAATGTCCCTACTTATCACAGCAGTCTACACTGTTTATATTTATGGGGCAATTTGTACAGATGCCTTTAGATTGATTCAATGATCACATTTATTTCATTTTTCTGCTTCTAGTATGTTGTGCTGTTCTTCCTCTGGTACTGATTTTTTTTTTTTTTTTATCAGGAAACAGCTTCATTCGTTTCTCTGGGAGAACTACTTTAAGGGATGGGAGCACCTCGAAAGTGAAACAGGGAAACTGCCTCCACATGACATAACAGTGTCCCCCTAGTACTAGTACTAGTGAATATAATGCTTTTAGTGAATATAATGCTTTTTAAAATACATGTTTTACTTAGGAAATAGAAGCAATTACTTTTAATTGTGGTTCTAAGCATGAAAAACTTAGGAAAAAATAAAAATAAAAATAAAAGGCTTTCTTTTCCTCAGAATCAGACCATATCAGAAGCAGAAATAAACCAAAACACACTTACTAAAAAGGAGGCCATAGTTGTCCTGGGAGCTGCATAAAGAAGATACATTAAGTGTGAAAGTTGCCTTTGGTTTATCCTGGCTTCTTAACTCTGCTGAGATTAGAGCATAAATATCAAATGCAAATACAGTTCCCTGTTTCATTACAATAAATTTTGGTGTTTATTTAAAGTACCACATTATGTGGCATCATCTTACTCTGGCTCCAGACATAGGCACTCTGTTCCTTACTTATGTAGAAAAAGTTAAAATCCAGGATCATAAAATCACAGAATCATAGAATCCTTTGAGGTTGGAAGGGACCTCTAGAGGTCATCCAGTCCAACCCCCCTGCACATGCAGGGTCACCTAGAGCACGTGGCACAGGACTGCGTCCAAACGGGTTTTGAAGATCTCCAGAGAAGGAGACTCCACAACCTCTCTGGGCAGCCTGTTCCAGTGCTCTGTCACCCTCACTGTTAAGAAATTTTTCCTTAAGTTCCTGTGGCACTTCTGGTGCTTCAGTTTCCGGCTGTTTCCTCTAGTTCTATCAGAGGCCACCAGTGAAAAGCAGCCAGCACCATCCTCCTCACTGCCTCCCTTGAGGTACTTATAGACAATGATTAGATCCCCTCTCAGCCTTCTCTTCTCCAGGCTGAACAGGCCCAGCTCCCTCAGTCTTTCCTCATAGGGCAGATGTTCCAGGCCCCTGATCATCCTCACAGCCCTGCGCTGGACACTCCAGCAGCTCCACATCCCTTTCGTACTGGCGGGCCCAGAACTGGACACAGTGCTCCAGATGTAGTCGCAAGGTGAATGACACCGTTACCACAGCCAAAGCAACCTGGTGCTCCGCAGAGAGCTCAGCTCGGCTTGGGCTGCACAGTCGTCCTCCTGGACCCAACAGGCCTCAGTGGACCCCAGGGACGCGCTCAGTGACACAAAATGTTTCTGAGCCCCTGGCACAAAGCTGGCCACGGACTCCAAGCTGTCACAGGAGACATGGACAGGGACAATGTCACTGGGGTACCCGACATTGCCCCAGGCAGAGCAGCAAAAGGGGAGGAGAGGGAGATGCCTCAACGACTTGAAGAAGATGAAGGACTCGCACGTAAGCGGGTGCCCAAATGAATGAGGTGAGGGTACCATGGTGGAAAGATGGGGGAAACTGAAGGAGTTAAATAAGGAGGGCTTGCACCCAAGGCACAAAATAACAACACAAAACTTGACGGATGCCCCAGTAACAGGGATTAGCGTTTTCCCTTCACTCCAGCAATTATGACTGGAGAACAGTGGCTTTTGTGTCACAGGCTGAATACCCACATGCTCATATAGAGCAAGTGTAGAGAGTTCTGCCTGCCTTTAGTGAAGGTTTAAATTACCCAGAAATAACCATTACCCATTTATTACGGTGCCACACATCCTGCCATTGAGAAAACAAAAGCATTTTGTCTTCCTTTCCAAACATATGCCCAGAGCTTTGGGGACGGCAGGCACATATTCAATGGCATTCTCCTGCAGTGCAGCAAAATTTCAGTTTCGTGTTTGTCAGCCTGCGTTTAAAAAAAAGAGTTTCTAGTGACACATGGATGTCCATCTTCAGAGTTAGTGCTATTGATCAGATTACACAGGAAGCAATTTACAGAGCACAGCGTGGCTGGACTGGTGTGTTTCCAATCTTTGTTCGTCCTGCAGAGCAAAATAAACTTCTCTTAGACTGCTACTTGCACTTCCCTGAGACAGTCTAAATAGAAGATAATTAGTGCAACTAAATTAACAGTTGTTCATATCCAATCCACTTTTCTTGCATCTTCTACCTGCCAGAGATATGTCTGAATGTAAGTTAGAATTTAATGGATATTAATTTAAACATTGCCTAGTGAAAAGCAACCGCTCATCTCCATTATCCCCAACTTAAAGAAGTAGTGGGAAATGGTATCAAAATAAAGTGCCTATTTGAAAGACCTTAGAATCGTTCTCATATCCCTGTTTAGCACTATTAAATTAAGGAACCACTGAAAGGTGGGTTGTCATCCTCTGACATTTTGTTCAACAGAAAACTGAGAACTAGGATGCCCGCCTGCAATGTTAAAACCTGATGCCAACACATTGGAGATAGGCAGGTGCGTAAGGAAACAGGTAAAGAACAAAAATAAATATAATTTGAAGCCCTGGGAACTGTCCTACTTGATGAAAATAGCACTGTGCATCTCAATGAAGAGAGACAATGATTGTAAATAGAAACACTGTCTCAAAGGTTGCCCTCAATTACATGAGACTGCCATCGCAGATATATATGTTTTATGATGGAACAGGCAACAAATTCTCAGAATTACACAGGAAAGGGAAATATAGGACATTGAATTCGCCCTTTAGCCTGAATAGGACTTAGAGAAAATCACTGCTGGAGCAGGTTGAGACTGTGAACATGGCACTGCCAAGCAAATGGATTTGTCATTTCCTGATAGCCCAAGTGCTATTGGCAAATAAAATCTCATGTAGGGCAAGGAACAATGCAGGACAACTCAGTAGGTAGCCAAATACTGTAAGCAAAGTTAACCATTAGCTTATTATATTCACTTTGGCTAACATAAGTTAATAGGAGTTTCCTTGATCCACTATCTCACCAAAGATGTCTTATATTAAATGTGAACTGAAGTGTAAGGCAATAAGGACAAAGAGGACATTTAGGAACAAAAGGAAAAATTCGAGCAAATACTGTGGAAAAGACTGAGCAGGCAGAGGACCAAATTTTGTGCTCATCGGTATGAATTAATAATCCCTGATGGATTCTATGGCCTGAATTCAGGTTTATTATCAGGAAAACAAGAGAAAATTTGGTTATTTATCCTGCTACTCATGTCAAAAGACAAACTTCGCAACTTCCAACCAAAAAAGATATAAGAGGTTCTTGTGGTTAGTATTTGCCTCCCAAACACACATATGCATAAAAGATGCCCACTGCTCTTTCCATCGTCAACACAGTCATACTTATATACATATACTCTTAAGCCGGTGACGTGATTCCGGACAAGGGAGCGGGCTTGGTTGCAAAGCTAAGCTGCAGCACGCATCCCTCCTTACAGCAGATGGACAGAACTGCTCCCAGCGAGCTCCCAGGGGAGCCTTCTGCCAAGAAAAGCTGCCAGAAATTTCTAACTGGGCTTCATCGTTCACTCTGCTCTTGCTGTCAGCGCGTTCTCGCTCTCAGTTGCTTTCCTCGTTAAGCTGGCGATAGGGCACCTCCACAAAGACGGAGCCAGAGATTTTAAGAACCCTGCAAATGTCCATGAAGATTACAAACATGCCAGCAATGTACTAAAAAGGCACTGCAGAGGAGAAACTCCATTACTAGCCTAGCTGTTGGGATGAAGTAGGTAATAAAATATGCCTAACGATGAAACCTGCTTTCTCGGTGTTCTGCAGGCACTACCATAAGCGATTTTAAAAATGAGCTGAAAGCTTCACATAACTGAGCACAGTTACAGTGAAATACACATATTTTAGCCTTATTACAGTTGCTGCATAGAAGTTGGGGAAGTAAAAATCCCAACTTCTGTGGCTCCAGAGTAACTCCATATGCTGTACTGCCTTCAGTCCCAGCTAATACAGTGTTTTTGACAATAAAATGGACAGATTTCAAAGATAAGTGAGACCAACTGGGTGGAGGGACTCAGTTATACATAAGAGCTGAGAAGTCAAGTTTCTATAGCTATTTAAGCCACAAGGAAAGGGAGGCCAAATGCCCAAAGGATGACAGTAACAGGAACAGAGATGGCAGGTTTAATGGGATTCAGGGGAATAATAAGAAGGAATAGTAGGGAACTGTGGCTCCCATGAAAAGCTTTGGGTGCAGTCCTGCTCTGCCAGCAGTGATTAGCTATTACCTGCTGCCCTCTGGTTAATCAGAATATCCCACCAGTAGGGATGGGTTTCAAAAGTGCAGAATTAATTTCAGGAGAAATAAATCCAGCCACAACATAGCAAACTTTTCCCCTTCTCTTCATCCTTTGTGATAATTCAGGCAAGACAAAGCTCAACCTGAGCCTCTCTCAGCTGATGGCTCAGCATGAGGACAGAGCAGAAGGACTGTCCGTGCACTGCTGACCCGGAGCTCCTGCAAACAGCAGGTTAACATCCCCAGCCCTTCCTGACTGTGGCTCATATTAGGGAATGGTCTCTTGAGAAAAGATATGTTGGCCTTATTGTTGAGAGGATATAAAACTAGGAGCACACAACGCTGGAAACTGCACATCAGAGAATAAAACCTGCAGCAGCCTTGCTCATGAGTGAATAAGCCCATCCATAACATCCCTGGGTGAGACACACCTCCTTAGGAAAGCTGGAGGGATTCAGAAAGGATTCAAGCCTAACAAGTCATAATATTTTTTTTCCCCTCACATTGAAAAGCAATTTTTTCTTGTTCTCCTAAAGAACAAAGCAAGGTTTATATGAGGTAAGTCTATTAATAATATTCTTAAGGAGTTCTGATCAGTTCTATTGCTCCTTTCCATTTTTATATATAATATTAATGAATTCATAGAATGTTACATTTTCCTCATCTCACATTTGCCATATTTTTCTTTGCTTTATTCACATTTTTTCCTCTTTTTTTTTCAGTGAAAATAAAATACAGGACTCAAAGCAATATTGCTATAGCACCTAAATTCCCTTCCCAGGCCACTTTACAGAAGTTCTCTCTCCCAGAAATTGTTGAGTTGTTGAGTTCTGAATATGAAGATCTCTGTGAGCTTCCAAAATAAAAAAAAAAAAAAAAGTTGTTCCTTACATTTGTCAGAAATGACTGGAAAGAAAGATTTTTGAAGTACAGGACTGTCAGCCACAATCCGTCACTCTCCAACATGCAAAACTGGAAGAAGGAATTTGCTGACATAGGACCCAAGGGACTTTTTGACATTTACTTTTTACGTAAGATCCAGCTGTTCTAGAATTCAGGCTGACCAAAGCCTGAAGGAAGAAGCAGGCAGAGACTTTAAATTCACGGCCAACCTAATATTCAGAACTGAAGAAGGAACAGGTGCCAATAACACCATCTGCCCTTCTCAGCAAATGAGCCAACATTGTTCTCTACTCCTCTGAATTCACAGTTATGCACAACTGTATTTTTTTTTCCCTAAAGGTTAAAGGAAAAGTTTAACACAAGTGCACAGAAGCTGCACAGAAGCTGAAGAAAATGCTTCAATTTAAACAAAGCTAGGGTTCAGAAAGATCAGAAATAGTCCAACTTTCTTCTGAGAAAAAGCATCACGGATAATTCGAGAAACTTTCAGCATCTTCAACTTCAGCAAAATAGTCCATAAAGAAAAGGACTGCAACTAGCTAGTATGCCTCCTAATAGAAATAAGGGGGTGGTTTTATGCCAGGTCCAGGCCCTGCCCAGCATCTCCATCCACCTTGGACAGGGTTAAAAGAGAGCAAAAATTCAGATCAAGCCTGGAACAGGACCTCTAACTATGAATGCAAAGTAACTTGTAACTTTGTTATTTTCTCCACATCCTTTTATCTATTACCAATTTCTGATTAAAAAAATAGTAAGAGAGTGAGAGAACCATTAAAGCATGGGAATGGACGAGCACGCTAGCCCTTTCTCCCTGGAAAATCTGGCTGCTGTCTGCTGCATGCCAATTCCCGTGAACATACCTGGGTTAGCCACATTGCCACCTGCACAGGTCTCCCTGAAGACACAGATTTATTTGCCTGGATAAAACTGGCATTAGTTAGGGACCGAATGCGTGCAACGCTCCCTTGATAAAAGGCAAAAGATGATTTAGGACAAGGGCAACGTTTATTTTTCTTTGCCAGGTTTGTACTAGACCGACCCTTCCTTGTGGCCATGACAGTCAGAAATTAGTTCCTCATGTTCCTTTTCTTAGCTGTTTTTTTCCCCTCTTTTGAAGTTTTGCCCATTCACTTATAATGATAATGAATAATTTACTAAAGAGAAAATCAAAGAGAACATGAGTCTGCCTTAATATTGGCATGTCAAATGATGTTTAACAGTTGCCTAGCACCATGAATTTCAATAGAGCATTTTCTCATCTTCATCAGTGTAAGTAAGAGAAGCAGCAGCAACACAATGAGACATGTGCAGTCTTCTAAGTGGCTTACTTCATGTAAATGCTGCAGTACTTCACTATAATAGAAATGATTATATGTGGATTTAGTTCAATTAAGCATCACCTTGGTAATGCTCTCTCTTTTGTTATCCAAACATCATTGCGTATGTTCATCAAGGATGACTAAAGTTTACCCAGGAAGCCAAGTCAATTTTCTAGCTTTGTATTTAAGTGAGGCAAATTTAAAGAAATACTTTAAAGCTCAAAGCTAACTACTTTTCATTCACAATTATCTCCTCAAATGTATATGCTTCAATTGCTAACATATTAGCCTCAAACATGTAATGGATGCATTCCCTCACAAGTCCCTCTTTGCCTTTTTCTGAAGCCCATACACAAAACGATGTGCATTAGGCTGAATGATCCAAGAGAGGGCAGGGGAAGGATGGCAGGTCATGCATCAACATTAGGCCATGTGATATACATACCCTGATTCATAAAATAAGGAAGAAACTGCAGTTTAGCACCGCAGCTGAGGACGATGATCATACTAGCAGGCAGCTCCCCAGACACAGAAAATAGATTATTCCTTTCCTCATGCAGCTGCCTTGAATATATGAAAAACGTTACTGCGTCCCCACACTGTCTCCTTTCCTCCAGGGTAAGTTCATTCAGGTCCCATTTCAAATCTCTAATCTTTCTCTTTGCCTTTTTGTCAACTCTTTGAAGCTGGTCTGCATCTATCTTGAAGCACACTGGACGAACCATTCTAGGCGAGTAGTCAGGCAGTGCCTGAGCCAGCAAATACTTCATTCTTATGCATTATAGGGTGTTTGTTTTTAACCCTTTACCATGTTCCCCTTCACCCACTTTCCACAGGATTTACCCATCCTGTATTTCCATGACTGATTATTCCTATCTGTAGGCAGAATTTTTGTCACTCTTTGTCACTCTTGTCACTCTTTGTCACTTTGTCACTCTTGCATAGGCTCTTATTTTTTTTCAGATGGCAGCTTCAGTTTGTCATTAAGAACTCATACGCTCACTTAAAATGTCCTGGCAGTCTCTCATACATTACATTCTTCTGTGCATTTATCAAGCATGCTCTCTGCCCCACCTTCTAGGTAAGTGATAGAAAGCTGCATGATACCATGTCCAAGACAGCCCTCTGTTCTCTACACTCTGCTGGTAACTTGCTATCATGTTTCATCAGCCAGCTTTTGAGGCTTAGATGATGTTTCTTGGGCCAGCTTGATTGGAAAATACCCAGGCTAGGCAAGAATTCTCCCTTCTCCCCTGTTCTTCCCTGTTGAAAGCTGAGACCTCACCCCTTGTTGCTTTTACTAAGCGTGTCACACACTAATTGGGGGTGACCTCTTCAGTGAGCACTGATGAAACATTGATTTTTTTCTCAGCATCTTCTGTTGTTCAGCTGTTCTACTCTCTAGAGAACAGCAGCTCTTCCCTTGGTCATCCTGCTAATGCTTACAGGATGCTTCCCGATTGCTCTCGTTTGTTGTGCTCTTTCTGTGCCTTGACATTTTTGATATCGTCCCTTCATGTTCCTGCTATGAGTTCAATCCATCATTAGCAACACACAAAACTTGATATGGTTCTTTGACTGCAGACCATCAGGGCCTCCATCTGGAGTTTGTATGGTAGAATCCGGTTCTTTGACTGCAGACCATCAGGGCCTTGCAACATATATCTGGAGTTTGTATGGTAGAATCCAGATAGAAACCATGACTATTAGGCCATTGAAAGCTATATATAATACAAATACATAGTGGTCATTTTTTTCCTTATGCATGTGAATCACAAGCAGATCAATCAGACACACCTAGCTTTCACTCACAGTGGTACAAATCTAAAGGAAAACCAAAAATTTCCACAAAGCTTATAACACACAAAAGCTGTCATTGTTTCTTTTCTTCTCAGAATTAATTTGTGGACTGACTTTTCTTTTTCTTCAGGGAAGCAAGCAGGTTTGGTTTGAGGAGAACCATGCATTTTCTACACCTGTGAAAACCCTCTTGCATCCAGCTAGCTCAGCGGGGACACCAGCCCAATGTGAGCCTAATTGAAATAAGTCCCTTTTCCATTCAGTCACAACGGTATTATATGAAATTTCAGTGCATGTGGGTGCTTTTGCTTTTTGCTCTAAAGCAGTTTCTTGAAAATATATTATTGCTACTGGTCCCTCTTTTCCAAAATGCCCTCGGTCTATTTGCACAGGCCAGCAACTGCAAAGTGAGTGGCTGTAATGAGCATTTTTCTTACATTCTCTCAAGATTTTGAAATATTTTCTTTGCCAGAGAAGCTACTTGATCTTTCAAGTCATTATGTCATATTCTCATTATGCATATGTACTGCTTTATAACTAACTCTGCTTTCAACATGCAATCTGTGGACCATTTCTTTGAATTTCAGTTGACTGCTCCCTGTTTTAGCAAAGGAATCTACCTATATATATATGTATCCACACAAACACACATCTATAATCAGGCAAGCACACACATGTTCATATATGAATACACATACAGTATGCAGACACACACTCTTACCTATTGCATATGCATACCTATCCCATATTTTATTTCCAGGGTTAGTTATTTGCTTGTAATACAAATGCTGCGCAGGTATATGTCATCTTAGAGGAGATTTTTCCTTAAAATTTGCTCATAATGGCAATTACATGAGAAATTATAATTTGGGCTCTAGAAGAAGCAAAGGATTAGAGTTAAAAATACACAAGTAAACAATTTAAGATCTACAAAGATAATCAAAGAGGGATTTCTCAGTGAGAGCCAAAGCAAGGAAAACATGCATTTCACAGGGAAAAGAAGGAAGTACAGAGACTGATCTTTGATACAAAGCGCCACTGAAAATCATCCCTAAAGGCCAATTAAACTCCTTTCTCACTTTTAGAATAATATTTCTGTGGATTTAAAGTCTGCTCCGGGCTTGTTGCTGGCCCTGTGCACAGAGGGAAGTTTCGGTACCTCGGATGACCGCTGTAGCACTGCAGCATACGCTGCCCTGAGAGCATCCCAGAAGAGAAAGCCCAGGCTAAGCATCCCATATGCATCAAGTGGGCTGCCTGGAAAACAGCCACTTAATTTAATGTCTCATTGTATATTAACGAAGAAAAAAGATAAGCTTTCAAGTATTTTCACTGCAATGACCAAAAACAAAAAAAGAGTAAAAAAGAAGAAAAAATGTGTATGTTTTAGGTACTGTCTGCAGCGGCAGGTAACGAGGTTCAGGGCTGTTTGGCCTGGTCTGGAGACGGGGCTGGATGCTGCCTCTCTCTAGGCATATTCCCCACAACCAGAGTGAGCAGGGTGTTTTTCTTGATCTCTCTCTGCTCCAAAAAGAATCCACAAAAACATTTCGGTTTTGACAAAAAGAAACAATTTCAGATAGCTCAATCTAACTGTTCTTGTTCCTTCAAGTGCCGTATGAGTCACCAAAAAGGCTTATCTCCTTCACTGGAATTTGGATTAGGCTCCTAGAAGAGGAAATAAAAGTGGAAACCATAAAAAGTGGCAACCTCTTGCTCTCTGGAAAGACAGGTCCCATCTATCAACAGCAGCCACTTACATTACTCAGAACAACCTTGTGACAGTAGGAATATTTGCAGGCAGGCATCCATGTAGCAATAAAGAGGTTAAAATATATCAGTGGAGTGGTTATAAGACCTTCAGCAACTTTAATTTCCCTGGTCCATTCTTGGAGTTTCTGGGAGATGTAATTCTCTGGAATACACACTAGGGAATAAAAACTGCAGGTTGATATAAGCACCTTCTGAATATTATCAACACAAGGTAAAAGGGAAACAAGTAAGGTTTAACTGTAAGAACAATATTATTGTTAATCAAACTGGGGAAAATCCTCCCAGTTCTCCATAAAACTGTGACATTTAGTTCCGTGTTATTTTCTTGTGAAATAGGCCTTCCCCACAGGAGGCTCAGGATTGCCAATTATACAGAGAGAAAGAACATTTTAACATTTTATGTTCTCATAAATCAGAAAAGATTGGTCATGCTGTCAAATTCATCCTGCCCTGTGAATCACCAAGTTTTCAGGCTGAGCAGAACATTCAGGAGCCTCAGACTTACCCCAGAATGTGCCCTAAACGTATTAGATCCTTGTTTGTTTGGAAAATTTCATTATGTCAGTGAAATAAACAGAATAACTCCCACTCTGGCATCACAAGGGGCAACATCTATTAAAAAGTATTCCATTTAAGTTGTATTAGCAATGAAAAGCAAACAGAGCCATTAGCAGCTGAGCTAGGAAGCTGAGTATCCAGAAGTTTTGACCCGCTGCCTTCCATGGCTCTATGCTCTCTAGAGGGTTTCCAGTGCTTTTCCTTAGCGGGAGCATGGGTAGGAACTGTCTTCTCCAACTGGCTACCTACTCCCACAAAATTGATGGGAACTGGTTATTTTTGAAACTTCCATTTCTCCAAATTAACCTAAAATTAACTAGATGAGTCACAACCTAAGGTGGAGAGAGAGAGAGAGAGAGCAAAAAGGCCTCGTCACAGACACAGCATAACCACACAACGCTGTTAATTTTTAGCGTGATTTTAGGGAAACCACACAAAAATTGCAAGCGCTGCCCTTATCTACTCAGCCACAGAAAACTGAAGGATGTCCTGAGCTAACATCAACCATACAATTCACTGCGTTTGCTTAAGGAATCTGAGTCTAGAAAAAATCCAAAGTCCCCTGATCAGCCTCACACTACAGACAGTAGATGGCTGAGGCCACGCACCTCCATTCACTCCTCCTCTGCCTTTCTCTGATTTTCTGATCCATCACAGAATATTATCGACTCTTCCCGCACGCGTGGCTGGGGTCCCCGCCAGCTTTGGGCAGCGTTAGTAGCCGCCTAATCGGAAAAGGGAAAACAGTCCGTATAAGCAACGTGGGGCCAAGGCAGATCTGAGCTTTCATTTGCTCACAAAATCAATGAGCAATGAGATCTGTGGAGCAAAGTAGAGAAAGGGAAGTTTTGGGAAGATTAGCCTAACCTCAGTCTGTGCAGGACTATGACCAAGGCCACAGTCTTTCCCATTTATGTGACTTGGATGGATGCCCAGAAGAGTCTTTGACTGAAATCAGTGATTCTGCACCCTTCCCTTTAGCCCTGCTGCTCCCGCTGTGCTTGCGTTGCTTCCCATACCCCAAGTACTCATCCTGTAGGAGCCCTCAGCCGGGATATGG
>NW_010576798.1:219551-238110 GCF_000705375.1 Tinamus guttatus | reverse complement strand
AACCTACAGGATTTCAAAGGATGAAAGGAAATCCAGGGACAAGCACAGCCCCAGCAAACATCATTTCCAAGGGAGGAGCACAACCACATCGCAAGACCCACGGCTCAATGCCACATTTCACCCCGCTCCTGCTCCCTCCCTTGCTGTCGTTTTCTTTACCGTAGCATGTTCAGCGTGGCTGCCTGAAAGGGCAGTGACTTGAAAGATTGTGCACCATGTCCGGCTTAAAGTGTCCTTTGAGTTACACAGCAAGCTTAAATTACAAGACAGCAATAGGAAATTAAAATCATCCAAAAAAGCAGTAAATTGTTAAAAAGGAAATGTGATGTTTCACTGGCAAATTGATTTTAAAAAGGTGAATAATTAACTGATGAAATCAGCCAACTTACAATAGTCTTAAGAATAACGGCTCTATTATTTTAAAAGATCCATTTATTATTCTCTTGCATCAATTAAGAAATTAAGCTAAATAGCAAGATTATCGTAACAGTTAATGACTTTCCTAATAGGAGGGAGAAAGAGCGGGCTAAAAAAAGCGAAAGTGGGGAGCATTTACACTAGTGTAATCTGCACTTCGTCAGTTATAGCAGCTTGGAAGAAATATTAAATTGTATGAATGTCCATCATGTTCTCACCTCAGAACAGTCACCCAGGCCAAAATACCTCCATGAGGAAAGATACTGTAATACAGGGTGCAAATGGGACTCGAGCAGGGGGAAAGGATGCAGGTTTAATGCACATAACAGGTGAGTTAGTATTCTGTGGGTGACTCAGAGCATAAAAGAGATGCCGTTACTAAAAAAAAAAAAAGATTTTTTTTTGTCAAGAAAAGTGATTGGGAAGTTATTGTTTTCAGAGCTGAATATCTTCGGTTTCTTCACCGCCATGGGATAGGATTGCTGATTACCTCAATGCCTGTAGACAGACAGCCACAAATTCATTACAATAAGTATATAAAAAAAGAATTTCATACCCATCAGTGTCTATAAACTAGTGGTACAAAGTGCCCGCCACTGACGTTGAAGAAAAGATGAGTCAAGGAAACACTGGAATAGCTTCAAGAAGCCACACAGAATTTCAGGCAGGTCTTCATGCAATAGAAATTCCTCCAAGTCTGATAAAGCACTGAAAATGTCTTTCATGAGAATAATAATGCACAGAACTGTGACCATTTTCTGATGCACCTTGTCCACTGCCAGGGTGCATTGGTAGGTGGTCGAAACCACAGTTCTGTTCATGTCAAGAAAGACTGGTGAACGGATCATGGATAAAAGTTAAAGTCCATGAATCTGTGTTTGCTCACTGATAACAACTGCTATTCCTTCTTGACAGACAAGATAGATAACTGGTTTAAATACGGTGATATTCTATTTTATAAAAACAAAGAAAAGAGAAAATACTCTTTAGAATAACATTATCTGTAAGCTTTCCAGATAGTAATAACACAGTTCAAGGAAACATGTCTTTTACTGTCTTCTCCTCCCTTAAAACCCACATAGATCTTATTGCTTTCTTTGTTCTTAATAAAGAAAAGTTAGTAAACTTCTCAGCATCATCAAATAGGTTTCAGACAGGCAATTCCAAGACAATCTAGAATTTCTCAAGGGAAAGCCCTGAAAGTGCCTCCACTGATACTGGCAGAGTCTGATTTTAATAAATCATATTTGATCTCTGTTTGCACTCTAATAAAACTCATATGGAACTGAAAATATTCTGAGAAACAAAATTTTCTTTCATGATGATTCACTGAAAGCACAATCAAATCTGTTATCAGGCATTAGAGCCTAAATGGCATGATGAATGCCCAGGACTTACATGGCTTTTTACATCATCAGAGTACTGTAATTAATTATTCTTGTGTTTATATGGCATTGTTGGCACACAAGGCTCTTTTAAGGTGCGACTAGATGTTAATTCTAACGGTCCGTCTCCTCAGACAGCACAAGCCAGTCAAGTATGTAAAGTACATAAAGAACAGGGCTGTACTGGGCCTGCAATGAAATAAACATTTATTTAAACAATTATTTCATTTGTTTGCTTGACTCTCCTGATTAAAACCTTTAAAAGTTTTTTTTTTTTTTTAATAATGTAAAGCTCCAGGGAGAGCCCGTGCACAAAGAGATGTATAAACTACCTTCCATAATAATAAAAAAGTGTGTATGTGTGTGTGAATTTTTTCCAAAGTCTGTTTTTCATGTTTCAAGCCTGTCTTTATTAGGGAACTATAAAGTTCAACTACATGAAATAATCCTCCCAAGAACTTTATATCACCAGGGCTTATCTTGTTTTATTTAACATACATACGTTGATGAATGCAAACCTTGTTGTAAACTACAGAAACCATCAAGGATATCAAGTTCTTAAAGCTTTGCTTCACACCCAGAAGAGATCGGGACAGCGGTTCGTTCAGAGGAGGCGAAAAACATCCCAAGAAACAGCAGCAGGACGCAGGGGCTGGGGAGGAGCGGCTCGAGGAGGGCAGCCAGGACGGCTACCACACGGGCTACCCCAGCGGCGAGCGGCGGCAGCCTCCTGAGGAACCCGCCAGGCTACGCTGCGCGCGCACTGCGTTTCTTATCCGTTTCTCCTCCGTAAAGAATTTTCCCATTAAATACATTTTACATGCTATTCCTGCATTTATATCCACACGACTCGGCTGTTTCCACCAGTGCTCCTCTTGTTTCTCTTCCCCGTTAGGATGCTGCAAACCCGGACCCTTCCCACATGCTTTCCCACTCCCTTTTCCCTCAGGTGTAATTAAAGAACCAGTCGCTCTACTGGGGTTTTGCTTCCGTGCTCCTCCTTTACAACCTATGGAGACTCTAAGCCGATTTCCTGGCTTAATAGAAAGATCCCAAAGTGAAAATCACAAGAATAGCGGCACAGTGAAAATAGCTGGGGATTTCAGATAAGCAATACCACAACTGCATTTCTCTGAGGATCCGCATTGAGGAGGAGCCTGAGACCGGCAGACAGCAGCTCACACGTTGGAGCTAAATTTTCTTTTCGGGTTTGTGCTGACAGACTAGCACCCAGCAAAAGGGATGGGTACCTCCTGCTGCGTGCTCTTGCAGCTCTGCTACTTTGCCATTTTATTTACATGTTATTTGCAACCCCTTTTAGTGTCCTCCACAAGAGCCGGGCCTTGGCTTGCTTCCCTCTCTGGGAAGGGATCGTGTCACCACCTCTATGCTCCCTGAAGCCCAAGAGACTGCAGAGCAGCGAATGGTGACAGTCTACGGAAAACGCCCTCAGGCTGACCCGCTTCACAGCCTTTCTGCACCCACTCACTTCTGCCTCCTTCCCCAGGAGGCACCCCCTGGTTCTTCAACACCAGCCCACCTTGGTGGGTAATGGTTAAAGAACAACAAAACACAAACCTGCAACAAGCATTTCAGAGGACAGGTTGCTGATGTAAATTCTAACCTGAATCAGTTTTCAGAAAAAAAAAAAATCTGCTTTACACACATTCTAAACCTTAAGTAAAAAATAAAATAAAAATTGGCCTGCCAAAGTTTGCCTAGCATAAAGCTGCTCACTGCAAGCATGTCGCCTTCACTGTGCAGACAGGAAAAGCAGAGCAGGAGTAAATGACTTGCCCCAGACCAAGGCTCATATCAGGGCGAGAATGAGGACGAGAACCAAAGAGCAGCAGCTCCCAGGCCCCCAGCCAAGCGCTGGGGAACCTGCCAAGGCTTCCAGCTCCGGCACTGAGAAATACCCAGCAGGGTTCTGGTTTGGGAGGAAACTACAACAGCGACTGGACTTAAACACATTTCATTGTGCAGGCACCCTTTCCTACTGTTAACCTGTTTTTCCAGCCTCCAGTAGCCTTCATCGTTACAGCTATTGTGGAAGATCAGACAGCAGCTCCCTTGAAAGACATGAATTTTAAAGTGTCCCACTCCTGGCAACAAGCAGAGGCAAACCAACACACCCATGGACCAGCATCATTTGAACGTCTGTTTTGTTTCTGAGTTTGTTTCTGGGAGCTACAAGGAAATAGAAAAGGTACTTGAGTGAAAAATCAGAATATTGGCTGTGTTTGACAGAGAGAGCATGATTAAGACACACCAAAGCAGAAATAATGACTGAACCCTATCAAGGCCAGCTCTCACCGCCTCTCACCATGAGTGCCGCACTTGTAATGCAAGGGATGATATATAAAATCCACCCCATTTCAACACACACCTTACAACGTGCGACCATTATCGTTAAAACTTCTTCCCCGGAATGTCTCCCCGGTCTACAAGAGGCAGAACAACGTATCCCTGCAGCTCCAGTAATCAGAAGGAATTTAGTGCTGCCTCCAGAGGGGTCCAACATAAGCATCACTTCTCTGCTTGCTTGCGTATAAGCTCTCTCACTACAGCTATACGGAATTTTTCCATCAGAATAATTCTCCATGTGAAATTACTGGCTCAGATTTTTTATGTTTATAGTACTGTGGCAATCAGCTTATAATCCCAGGCAAATTTCTCTTTGACCTCAAGCACAGCAGCTGCAAAGGTTTCTCGGTTTGCCTGGATTTTGGCTAAGCAGCAAAGGGACTGCTATCAAGTCAAGGCTGCCAGACCTGCAGACTCCCATGAAAAGTGATTCTGCCAGGGGACTGTCTCAGAGGCAGGATCCCAAATTTCCCATGCGTGCTGGGGCCCCCAGGAAGTTGTTATACAAGTGACAAAATGACTCTGCTCTGAAAAGTGAAACTTTTTCATCACATACACGGATCAACATAGGCATCAGTAAAGATGATGTTTCCTTTGGTGAAAAAGAACAGTCGTTAAGAAAATAGCTAACATGAAGAACAAAAATTAAACATAATAAAAAATGAAATTAATTTGATGACAAATTTGAAACATTTTGACTTCAAGTGTTTTATTCCAGAACTTCTCATTTCACGTGTATTTTTTTTTATTTTCAAATATTTGCTTAGAACAAAACCTTGTGTTTTACCAGAGAATTTCCCACAGAATGAGTATTCATCCAGCTGCATTTTTTCAAAATCAGTAGGAACTCGAAGATGCCAGCTTAGTTCAGAACCCACTACAGCGCTTTACAAATGAGCATGGCAGCGGGAATTACCACTGGTAATTGCAAAATGGCAGTAGTAATCATGCAAGCTGCATATCAGGATATATTTTTTCAACAAGGAACTCTATTATATTTTGAAATGCATCTCGTAAGAGAAGTAATGAAAGCCCCACCACGTGAATCAATTAAGTGAGACGAGATCTTTCTCTCATGTTTCAGAAGCACGTTGGAAAGCTCAAGCTTCAAAGCCCTCGGCCTGCCAGACTGTGGTCCCCCAGCAGCACCAGCGGAGGCAGGTTCAGGCTTCCTGGGATTGCTTCAGCTTCCCGTGGTTTAACGTGGTACCTACTGCACCACCCGCACGGCTCTAAAGGTTGTCCAACATCAAGAAGATCTAACACAACTTCTTGATGAAACTTTCAGGCTGCAATCAGTTAACCTTCACACAGCAACAAACTGCTTTCCCAAGTTGAAATGAATGGGAAGAAATACGCTGCAAGCTGGTATTTCCCCCATCAATGCCTTTTGCACGTTTTTTATGCACAGAGTTCTCCTGAATTTTTTATGGCCTACACTAGTATCCGTAAAATCCCTAGTTGAATGCTGGCCTTCATTTGTCTTCATTTTGTTCTTCCCAATGCCAGAGGAAATTTCTTAGTCAAAAGATAACCTGGTTCTCTCCTTTTTTTAATTTCTGCATGATTTCTGAACACCTGCTCTTTATGTTGTACTGCAAAACACGAGGCAGTTAAAAACTTAGGGAACACGGGAAAACAAAGCTTGCCTGCGCACAGGGAATTACACATTAAACAGTAATGGCAATAGCTTTACTGCAGCCATTGAGTAAGCGGCTAATTTATGTGTGCATTCAGTGCTAAACTACAAAAGCCAGAAATTACTGGGATTTTTATGTTTAGCTTAAAAAAATCTCAAAAGTGAAAAAAAATCAAAAGCAAAGTACCCATGGCAACCTTGACTCCCTTCATCCCGCCCTCTGATGCAGCACTTGTGCAGTGATTCCATGTTCCCGAGTAAAACTACATCTCTTAGACGATGCAAGGTTAAAGGATTCTTAAAATTAATAAAATCCTTCAGGATACTTGTAGGATTTACAGCTAGAGGGATTCCAAACAACATTTTGAGAAGGGGAAGAAAAAAAGAAGAAAATAAAACACAAGCTTCCTTTGTTTTTGGTAGCAAATAATGTATGCTACTATCAAACAATTTTAAACTCCTCTATTACTTTTTTACTATTCTTAACATTCAGTATTTTAAGTTTCTCTGTCTTTCAATATGAGAAGTGAAAAGCGTATTAGTCATTTTACCTTTTGGTGCTCAGTTTCACTTTCTGCGTGTCTACTTATCTTTCAATAAGAGCTAAGAAATGCTATTTCCAATTATTATTTGGGGTTTTTCTTATATTTTCTGACCAGAGACAAGTAGAATATTGTGACATTTAGTATGAGGAGGGTCACACCACATGTTTCCAGGTATTGTTATGTCTTTTTAGCCCATTTCCTAACAGTGGGATGCTTGCACATTCATGCTGCCTGTACAATGAATGTGCAATTCTGTATGCAAGCCCTTCTCACCCAGTATGTTCTGAACTCAATAGCTAATTTGAAAGAGGGGGAATAGCCCCAGCATTAGTGAGTTCATACAACTTTAAGGGAAAAAAAAAAAAGAGAGTTTAGAGCCAACAGACTCAGCTGGCACGACCAGCACCACCCCGGAAGACAGACAGGTAGAACAGAGGCACCTTCCATCCATTCTGCTTTGCAGCACCCGAGGGCATTAACGCGCTGGCTGCGCGGCTCCACATCAGCCACGGGGCAGGTACATGGGGGCGAAGAGGAAGGACTCATTACTCTGTATTTCATCACTCCTGCTGTTCTCTAGAGCTCTCGCAACCAATGTTTACAGGCCCCATCCCGGTACGGTTTGCTCTGAAAACTTCAGTGCCTCCTCCACTGGGAGCTGCAGGTATCTCAGCCTGGACACATCACATCTGCACAGAGGAAGAGCCAAGGCAGTGTTGTAACTGAAGGCAATGAGACTTCCAGAGCGGTCCGTTAGCGCGCTTTGCAAAAGGGAACCGAGCGGATGCGACAGCCGAGCTCCTGCAGCGCGCGGCCTCGCTGACACGCGGCACCGGGCCAAGCGCCGCTGATCAAGGCGCCTTCTGCCAACACTGGACAAGGGCCTTTACGACAAAAACAGAGCGTATTACCCGCTGAGGCGAGTCAGTTCCTAACACCTTACAGATAAGGCAGCAGTACCTGGTGAAAGGACTGCTCTGGCCAAGCTACGTCAGGCCCTGGCAAGCTTCCCTGCCCGGCCACACTGCGCCTGGTGAACGGCCTCAATTCCAGGCAGGCCTTATCATCTCTCAGAAAGGCTGCCTCATGGCATACCCCTGCATGGGGGCATTCGGGCTATGTCTTTTGTTTCATGCTGGTGCAGCAAGAGCCCCAGTAGTTTATGAAGCAAAAGGAACAGTGAACTTGCTTCACACCAAGAATAAAGAACCTGCCCAAATACACACCCAGAGTTTCCAGAATCTATTTACTTTCTCTACCTGCTTCTGCACAAGCAGCATTTCACAAGCACTAATGACAGATCCTGACCTGAAATAAGAAATCTACAGAATCATAACTAAACATTTTATTTTCTTTGTCTCAAAATAGAAATGGACTCCTACCTCTTCTCTTCCTGAAAAGAGAAACACAGCTTTAATTTTAGTAGTAATAAAATGTATATAATGGTGCAGTACTCTTTACAATATAATTTTGACTACAATCTAGGGAGATGCAATTAACACATATGCCTTGACCACCTAATCCTTCCAGGAAACTGTTCACCGTTATGAGTCAGTGGTAACGCTGGCTTGGAGCTTCAAGGAACATTTAGATGGGTCGTCCCTTGAGAAAGACTGCATGATACCGAAAAGGTTGTTGGATCTCCTCAGGATCTAGAAGGGTCACATCTGACCTTTCTTTCTGCCGCTGCCCTCTGTAGCTTAAGCTCAAAGGGCTCTCTGAGCCGCAGGACACTACAGAAACACCTTATCCTGTACTAGGGAGTGAAGGAGATCCCCAAGTACACAGAAGAGAAACCAGTCCCCCTTTCTTCAGCTCAGTGCCAACCAGTGATTCAGAGTTCATATGAAGCCACAGGCTCTTCCAAGAGGACTGGAGGTAGAAAGCCACACAAATGAAGTTTTGTGAACAGTCACATTTCCCTCTCAAAACAAACCAAAAGGGCCGAGAATAATTACCCCACCTCTGTTTCAAAGGCTAAGTGGTACAGAAGGAAGAGCTGTTCACTCATTTTACCCATCCGAGATTCACAACACTGTTCCGTGAAGCCCACAGACTACTAGACTCACAGATTTAAGGCTTCTGCCCAATACGTGAACTATTTCTTTCCTCTGCCTTACTCCATTTCTCCCTATAATTTTTCTGCATTTCCCATCTTCTTCACTTGGCTTCAAAGCAACACTTCACAGATGCCCTTTATTCTCCCTGGAAAAGCTTTCAGTAAAGCCTGCAACAAGACCATGTGAAAGATGAGAAGGGGATCATCCACCCAAGTCTTGCGGGTGGGCAGAACACGGTTCAGAAGAAGGAGAAATGCAGCAGCAGAGAATTTCAAAATGTCAAAACTGCAATAGGAAGCAAAATATTAAGCAGAGTTTCACTTTGAAATGTTCATCTCACAGTGGTTTCTCCTACCCTGTCTGGGAAATCTCCATCACCTACGCACCATCTCAGGGAAGGGAATGTAAGAACTGTCTGCACATAGAGGGAAAAAAAATACGTTTCCTCCACAAATGACAACATCTATAATTTGCCAGCAAACACATAACACTTAGCACATTTCCTCTGAGTTCTGTCCTTTAGGAGGTTCATCAGATTCAGCTTTCACAGCAGCAGCACCTTTAGCACCTTTTGCATGAGCAACAGTTATGATCTTTGCAGAGATCTGATTCTCATTTGGAAAGGTTAATGCCTCTGGCAGCCTTCACTGCAGTGAGGCACCGAGCTCGGGGTGCATCGCACCCGTATCCTCATTTGAGGAGCAGCACTTCCCAGGAACAGCCTGAGAAGGGGAAGCTCATGCATCTTCTCTGCTAACCATAGCGTTGGCCTATAAAGTGCAGCCACAGCTGTCAGCTTAGCTGTAGCCCATTCCTCCAAAGTCCCCATAAAGCAAGCAGTGCATATTAAGAGAAAAGTCCTGCAGATGAGGTAGCGCTGAAGGGGGCCGCCTTGATTAAGCTGGGTTATTCTGCTGAGAAGTCCTCCATGCACTCTCTTGGTTATGGCTGTTAGAGCTGCAGCAGGGTGACATGAATTGCCTTTTATCTAATTGGAAAACTCCCACAGAGTCGAGAAGTACTCATTTAGACAGGCAAATCAATAAAGGAAATGGTAAGCATGAGAATATAGTGGGACTATAGAGTCTGTGTGCATCTTATATGCTTTTGCTTAATAAAGATTAACTCTTTCCAGTTTGCTGCAATGCCAGGACTTGAATTGCAGCAGATTCTACCCTATAATATCAGAGAGCAGTTTTCTCAAAGCAAGAGTATTAGCCTGTTAGAGAGACTGGAAATTTAGGAGAAGGCATTTCAGAAAAGCCATAAAAGAGGAAGAAAGTAAACATAAACAGCTTGGAAGCTGGCAACCACATCAGAAGTTAAGTTTCCATTAAAAGGAAAAGGGAGCAAAACCTGCTTTGGGAAGTAGCAGGAGCATCAGCTGTATTTCCATCCAGGTCTGCAGCTGAAAGGTAAATTGTTATGAAGGCAATGAGCAGAGAAGTGATCCCAACTTTCCTGCTTCCAACTTTTCCTTTTCCATACACCCTCACAGTGGCTGTGAAAATCACCACCCACACTACAGAGCCATTTCACAGCTTTAGAAATATCAGGAACAGTTGTTTAGCTATTAAAGTAAAAAAAATGTTTTGCAAGAAAAGAAAAAAAAAATCTTACAGTTGCTTAGTTTGGGATTAGTTTTGTTTTTCTTATTTCTCTCCGGCATTCCCTCTCCTAAAATCTAAAATTTTCAATCACTTTCACAACAGGCTTATGCACAGCACCTTCAGGCATCCGAGAAAAAAAAATCCCATTTAGCAGCGTAAGTATCTGTTCCCCCACCGATGCTAATAGGAGTTTCTGTGCGTAAACCACGGCACGCACTGGTGGCAGAAGAGATCCTAGGGCGCGAGACTGCCTTTACCCACACGCGTGGGCCTGAATGCCCCGTTCACAGCACAACGTTGGCCCTGGGGGAGCGCTGGCGGGTGCGAGGGGAGAACCCCGGCGTGGAGGAGAGCAGAGCGCTCGTCGCGCCGTGGCCACCGCCGCGGAGCTCACGCTCGCACCGTGCGCTCCTCAGAAGCGGGGAGTGTAGCACATGGGGCTTTAGTGATCCAAACAAACAGCCCCTTAAAAAAGGAGGGCTTTTCATTTGCGCTCGTGCTCAGTCAGAGAAGGAAATGCATAATGGAGAGGCTTTTTATGAGTTCCTTTCCTTCTTACGGACAAAACGTGTGTTTTAGTAAGGACTTTGTCTCCTCTTGCTTGATGCTACACTGAAGTCATGATCCCGTGCTTTGGGCATCGGTCTGTTGCCATGGGAATGATCATATCACAAACAATGAAGTATTAGGATTTCACTGGAGGATCAAGGAGAAAGAGAGAGCCTCGAAGGGATCAACTCCTTAAGCAGCAATAGCATTGGTTATTAACACAAAGAAAAAGTACAATTATGAATAACAGATTCAAAGCAAATTCACTTATGTCTTGCTGCAATGTCTCATAAGTATTTTCCCTAGGTATTTTTTCTTAAGAATTAATTCAGAAAGTTCTTTGAGTGCCCAGTTCTTTCATCTTCAGTCCCACCTGCCACTTGAAATGTGTCCTTTCCACGAATGAACCCTGGTCACTTTCCATTCTGTTCCTGCCCAATCCCTATCCATGACCTCTCTGCCAAGCTTGCAGTCCCCTGCTGTTAGTGAAAGGACTCTTTAGTTCAAGGGAACTTATGCAATTTTAAGCACTCTTAAAGGCGATGTGTGCACTGGCAAGGGTTGGTGTGTGTCAGCTCTTCCCCTGAAGTGGAAAGAGCGTGTGGATAGCATCACACACACACATCTGAGCACTCTCCAGTCTAAAATAGCATACCTTCAGCAGCCTGAGTGTCCTCAGGATCGTGGTTTTTTTTTTTTTTTTTTTTTTTTTTTCTAAAGAGGATTTTCCTGTTCATTTTCCCCATCCACTACAGCACTACATGCTTCCTTAAGAGATGACCGGGCCGGCCTCAAATGCTTCACATAAATTTGAAGGTCCAGACTTTCAGGCCTCCTCACTTTTACCAAGCATTTAAGTAAAATCTGCAACTCCTCACTGCCACAGGGCGCCACACGTTAAAGAAAGCCTGGGAAAGCTTGCAAAACTCTGAAAACCTAAATAGCTCAACGGAGGAAGAGGACGGGTCCTACAGCACCCGAGGCAGTTCCTGACAAGAACAGTGACATTGCTAGAGCAGCGGCCACAGAAGCACTTTGAACACTTCCAAAAAATACTTGTGACTTGAGTAATTTGCTTGCATATCTTACATGTTCTTGGCTACAGTGACAAGTCTGGGGAGCTTTCTTGAGCAGGTGAAAAAGGCACTACGGTGGTTTTCAACTTTAAACTTCCAGCTTGAACGAGCACAGCCTGAGCAGGGGCGTTGGTCTAGATGGTCTCTAGAGGTCCCTTCCAACCCTAGGCATTCTGTGATTCTGTGACTTTCGTCCAGGTCTGCCCGCTTCAGCAAGCAAGAGCTCCTTTCCCCATTTCCCACCTCAAACAGCTTCCTCCTACAACCCCGCCTCAGGAAGAAAATGGGATTTGTGGTGGTCGCAGATAATACAAAAAGTGCCAAGAGAAAGATTAGGGAGAAAGAAAAAAGGAACAACTGAAATTAGAGTGTTCCTTCATAGGTTCACTGAAATCTTTATGTTCCATAAACTTACCATTCTTCTGAACTCCAACATATATGTGCTACAAACTTGTGGCTGCTTATGAATTTACATGTATACAACTCGGGTCTCTCAACATTAGTAAATCTTCCCAGTGAGAAAGCCTAGAGCATCTGTACTACATACCAAAAGACTATTCTTTCCCGTTAGGAATTCACTGATTTTTTGCCTCCAGATGTGTTTTAAGCTGTTGGAAAGCCCCAGAATTCAGCAGATTAATGTGTTTTAAATGTCATTCGACAAAGGGCACTGCTGCCAATGGTTTATTCACGCTGCAGAGATTTAATTATCTAAATGAAGTACCCTCAAAGAAATTTGTGTTAGTTTGGGAGGTTTTTTTTGTTTTGTTTTAAATAACTCCACTTAAGTTTGTATTTTTTCCTTTCTAATTGAAATTAATTTCCCTGGCTGTTTTATTTTAGAAAACACCTGGAACAGGGTTATTACTTCAAAGAGGCAATTATGAAATTAGAAAGATAACTATGATACTTATTTCTTTAATTACAGATATAAATAGGCAGTATAGCACAGAAATTGCTTACAGACATCGTCTTGGATTGTGCTGGGAAAAAAACTGCAGAATTTGCTGCTCATCTAATTCCAGGGAGACACAAACCAAGATAAAATGAAGAGGTTGCTAAATCTACTATCAAGTTCTGTCTGAAACTTTGACAAGGCCCTGACATGTCATAGCCCTGTTTGTGCAACCAGAGCAAAAACTGTAGGATAATTAATAGCATACAGGTCTTACTGCAGAAAGCAGGACTTCTCTGATCCCAAAAGAAACGTAGCAGGTTAAAAACGCAACAGCAGGAGAAAAACACCCATTTCCTTTGCCAGAAGTCTTAGTCACCTACCTTTTCAAGCTGGAGATGTTGTTCCTATCCTGAAATGTCTACAGCTAAAAGAGTAGCAGCACAGGATGCTGCACAAAAGCGAGCTGATTCAAGGCAGGTGATACCAGAGGTTTTTAAGAGCAGGCTCGGGAATAAGACAGTTGCAAGGGATCTTGTGTTGGACTAGATAGTCCCCTGGGGGCTCTCCCCGCCCAATGACCCTAGGCAAAGACAGACCTAAAAGTGAGGAGTCCCAGGCTGGCACAATGCAGAGACAGCATCGACACCGTCACAATCAGAACAAGGTGTAACTAATTCACCAGCCCTGTTCAAAGTCCTCTGCTATTTTAACTTGCCACAGGCCGTGACAATCATTTCAGTTAAGCACTCCTAGCACAGTAAGATGCTTTGCAGAAATCAAATCCCTCCTTCTCTCGCCCTGGGGAGTTGTTTCAAGGGGCAGCATCCGCAGGTGCTGCCAGCTGACCCTGCTCTGACGTGACTTGGTGGCTCCCCGTTAAAGACCCTGGCCCTTTCTGCCGTCCCTGGCTCTCAAGCCACCTACCAAATAACAGAAATCTGCATCAAAATGCACAACACAGCTTGCTGAGAGCCAGAAACAACATTTGTCTTACAGACCTGGAAACCTGACAGTGTCAAAGGAGGCCAGTTATCACAGTCTTGTTTGGTCTTTCTGCTGAGGTTGTAAATAATTTCCAAGTCTCCAAATGGGGACAGAAAGTGAGAATCTGTCACATTAACCAGAAAAACAAGGCGATGCATGTGCCCATGTCAGGGGTAAAAGACATTGTTAAGTCAGTAAAATAGCCCCTGCCATCTACAAATCTCTGAAGATTCCCAGAGTTTCAAAGGGAGGCATTAGAAGGCTGCATTTTTCTTGCACCATCATAAATTAGTTTTTTTCCTTCTAGTTCTTTGCTGTCCATCAAGATTTGTGCTTGGATCCATTCCCAGCACAAGCATCTCAAAATGGGTTAATGGAGCCACATATGAATATATGGCATTTCAAGCCCAGTCTAACTTAGAAAGGGCAAATCTGAAACCCTTTGCTCTGAGTGCTATCAGCCAGCAGAACTGGGTAGACACAGGGCTCCTTAGACCTGCTTCTCTTCTGATGTGCAGCTCCAGAACATGCCTTCCACGACCCTTATGATGTGTACCTGAATTGCTCATCTCTTTCCCAAAGCCCATTGTACCAGCTTTGCTATGAGAAGTTAGTGCAGTAACCCAGCGTAATACTGGAATAAAAGCGATGAGGAATCAGAGCTAATGCCGTATGATTTGCTGAAGAAGTGAAGTTTACAGATCTGATCCAACTTTTCCTACACCTGATCTGCACTTCTGAATGGAAGGAGTTAAATAAAATCAGAAGAGGGAAAAAAAAAAAAAAAGACAAAGATGTTAGTCAAGAGAAGGAAAGGGAAAAAAGAATAAATGCAATTACCAGTGTGGTATATGGTCTGAAGCAGAGCTATATAAAGCATGGGAATTACAACAAACAAAACAGAGATTCAGGCTTCCAGAAGGACTTAATTCTCTAGGGTCCATCTGGCCTAAGTTGGATCAAGCATTTTCCAAGCAAAATCCCCAACCTATGGAAGACCTTTCCTGCAACTCTAGCTGCCTCATCACTTGATATTTATTAAACATCCTTCTTTGAACTACCCATTTAGTGTGAGAATGAAGCTTTCTGAATCTGCACAAGTCTTCTGAATTTACAGAAGTTGCCAACTCAGCCTCTCCTGTTATCACATACTAGAAGAGATATCAGGATATCTTTGATCTCATTTTCCTGTCTGGGAGAGGAGGGGATTCATCACCTTCCATAAATCAACTCTAAGTTCAAAGGCAGAAGGATTTCTGTGTAGTCTTTTTTTTTTCCTTTCTTTTTTCTTTCCAGCAAGATGCATTTATATACCTTACACCTAGAGCCTGATCTCATTTTTATGGCCAGTATATTGACTGGCTCTCGGAAGTGATATTGGACATACCAGGCTTTCATCTCTCCTTAAAATCAATGGTATTAGTAGTGATTAAAGATTTCCATGGTGAAAAAGGTTCCTGAAGGCCCATGTGAAACGAATCAGTGTTCTTGTACTGTGCTGGCAGCAGTCCTTTCCACCACCACCAAACTGCTGTATGAGTGGTAGAAAAAAGCAGATTCTTATCTCCTCTCCATAGGAGAATCCCTCCACAGTCTGCACTACCAGTGGTGCAGCAAGGGAAGCTGTCCAGGCTGCAAGTTACTCTTAATTAATGAAGTTCAAGACGACTGGACTTCTTCTCATGCTGATACAATCCAGCCGCTTTCATGAACATAAAAACATCTGCATAAAAGTCATATTTGCTTCCACTTGTTTGTTTTCAAGTCTTTGTATCAAGAGACTTTTTAATCCACCCTCTTACCTCAGGTGTGTATGTGGCACACACATAGATGACAATATGTTGTATGTATTTTTCAGCCTGTTTTTAATAGGACAAAATGTATCGATTTTCTTTTCAAATCAAAAAAGAACATTAAAAAAAAGAAGCATATCCACCGAGAAAAATACAACCTGTGGCTTTATTAGATCACAGAATAATTTGGTCTGGGATAGGAAGATCTTTAGCAGTTCATCTATGACATCCTTCAATCTTAATGCGGTGAAAAGTTGATCTTCCAAACCTATGCTCCATATCTCTTAAGCTTTTCTGGCTAAATTCTTCCGTTTCTCTCTAAATCATTACAGTACTTGTACAGTACTTGTATAAAAGGATTTGCATCGCTAAACTGGAGCTAAGGACCTAGTTCTACTCTCTTCTACACACAAAATGAGGAAAAACACATCCTTAAAGCTAACTAAATTGTACCAAATACCTTCTTAGTCTTGAGGCAACTTTTTCTCTAGAAAAATAATAAAAAAAGCCAAACTTATCTAACACTTCAATTTGATAGTTTATGAGATCTGGCACTTCTGGGACCAGAGGAAATATTGTTTTAATGAATTGAATTTATGGAAGCACTTAGATTGGTTCATTACTCTCAGAGCTATAAAACTGAACTTGAAATAGTCACTTGGACCAAAATTTGTGCTCCTAAACACAGGATTTTCTGTAGGTGTCTCACTGCAAAGTTACAGACCAGTAGATTTCCCTCAGTTACCACCTTTCCTTGGAAGCACTTACCCTCCCTAAGTTCTTTCCTTTTTACCTGGAAGCTAAAACTGTCAGTTTGGAGTTTTCCTCTACGCCTGGAGTTTTCCTCTAGGCCTGACCAGAAGGGCCACAGTGGCTTCCAGCTCTGGCCCCACGCAGAGCTATGACAGACTCAAAAGGTTGCACCTGTAGATCTCCTTTCATCTCACCCGCCTCAGGATGAGGGGATTCAAAACTGCTTTTCCCAAACGAGTGCCCAAACCACCCGATCTGGGGAGCTGATACTCACTGCTTTGCCTTGAAGCTGTGACACCAGGAAGGAAAGCGTCTAAAGGGGAGGAAGACAGACAGACGTAGCAGAACTCTGACACCTACTGTTTTAGGCACTGTGCTGGTGAGGAGATCCAGATCTCAAGCCTCTACCCTCAAAATCATATTCAGGGGCCAGAAACAGTCCTAAACTAAGGATCACATATTTCTTCCCTTCCCAACAGGGATTTTGCAATAAGCTTGGTGCTAATGGAGCAGTAACTACACTCTTAAAACTATTGGTATTTAAATTAGATACTTGGTGCTTAGGGACAAATGAGGTTTGTACACTCATTAATTGTGTGCATACTCACATAGTTGTCCACTTATCTGCATTAGAAACATCGCAGTGTAGCTCAGGGCCGAGTCACTCTGGCACATCTCACCACACCTGGCTTTTCAGGGCACTCTCCTTCCACAGAAGCACCTGAACATCCTTCTCATCTTCTGCAACAGTGGCATCCAAAGCTATGCTTTTGCCCATGAACAGGCCCTCCCTCCATCTGCCCAGCTCGCACAAAGATACAGCATGGATGGAAACCTCTCCACCTGGCACCACGCACCGATGGAGAGGAAGAACAACCTCAGCTTCCCTCCTGCTCTTGCTGCACATGGGTGGTACCAGAGGTGTCTCCTGGCCAGCACAATACAGTGCCCAGTGGAACAAGGTTGCACAGAAGAAAATGCTGGAAGTCACTGAGAGCTTTCCTGCATGAGGTCTAAAATACTATGGAAGCAAATTAAAGCAATTTGTGACTCTGATGCCATTTTTTTCTTCACAGTCTGCCTAGTACATAAAATTAATGTGATCTTTGGAAGCAAATTTAATGAAGTGGCATAGGCCACTCTAGTTTCTTGCCACAAGCGTAACTTGCCTATTGTATGAGGACTACAAATCCTCCAAACCCAGACCAATTTCAATAACTGCATCTTTAGAAGTCAAGACAATACCACATCCTACCTGCTCTCATTAGTGCTTGACTGCTGTTCTTTCAGTTGTCATCTCTACTGCTCCCCTACCCCTTACCTTTGAAATGGTTTCCTGTCACAGCTAACACCAAAGAGCACAGATTTTCAAGCTCGTATCCGCTTTTCCTTTCAAGCTGCTTTGATGAGTCATGTCATTAATGTTTACTATTAAGACAGAAATATAATGCTACAGCATTGCCACTTGGTTTCACCCTAGAGTCCTAATGAACACCCGAGTCCTGCTCTGCACCCCATTGCCCACAGAGACAGTGAGGTGGCCCCTGCCTGGTGATCACAACACTAAAATTGCACCACATCCAACTGAGGTTCAAAGTCATGGCACGAGCATGAGACTCGCTCAGCCACTTACTCCTACACATACAGAGCTCTTCCAAAGCTCTTTAAAAACAACCTTCAAACTCTGTTTTTTTTTTATTCTTTAAAGAAAAGGAATTAATGGATCCTTTTTAAGTAACACTTCTGATGCTAGCTGACAAAAATGGAAAAAAATGAAAAAGAATAAAGCTGCCACTCCATCTTCAATGTGCGGTGTTGTGGCTGTGATAGTGTTCTGGCCAGAGCGCTGTGCTCATAGCTCTGCTGCAGGCCTTGCAGGTTTAGACAAAAAAAAATTACAGATGCAAAGGTATATAAAATAACGAGTTTGGGAATACAGAAAGTGCTATCCTTTTCTCACCCAGCTCTATCTTTGTTACCCCGATCCAGTCAGAAAACATGGCCCAGAAGGTACAGATGTGCTTTGGCAGCACCTGCAATCGCTCCCCACCTCCGGGGCTGACAGCACTGAAGCAGCACATGGAGCTTTAGTTTGAGACAAAGCCTCAGCGTAAATCATATTTAAAAATCAAGGTTTTTCTCCCCTCTTTTTTTTTCAGTCCCATTTTAAAGCCTGTTTTAACAGGCTTTCATAATGAAAACCAAAGGGACAAAGTTTTTTCTCTCTTTTGTGTAATTTGCTTCCCTCAGATTTGCTAATTCCGCTGATTTCTCCCCGTAACCGCCTCGCTATTTACCACACAGCAGAGGCCTGGTACCTTCCCTGCCGAGACAAGTAGCTCTGCCGACTCCTTTGGGCTGTTCGCGCTCTCCCAAATTACTCTGATTGATACAGACCTCGATCCATGCTAATTACGCCGCGCTCCTCCTGGAAAGGATGGTTCCCGTGGCAACAGCATCGGGCCACCAGGTGCGTGGAAAGC
>NW_010576798.1:194456-219503 GCF_000705375.1 Tinamus guttatus | reverse complement strand
GCCGCTCGCGCCGCTCGCTTATAGCGGGTAGGAATTCATCTGTGCAAACCTCATTCCGTTGAGAAGGGGGAAAGGAAAAAAAAAAGGGCACCAAATGGTTAAGGAGGCCTAATTATCCCAGATAATCCCAGCATAGAGTTGGTGAATTATCGTTTTGGGAGAGATGTCACTGACACACACTGAGCTACTGTCCGGCGCCTAGGAATTCATCTGTGCAAACCTCATTCTGTTGAGAAGGGGGAAAGGAAAAACAAAAAGGGCACCGAATGGTTAAGGAGGCCTAATTATCCCGGATAATCCCAGCGTAGAGTTGGTGAATTATCGTTTTGGGAGAGATGTCACTGACACACACTGAGCTACTGTCCGGCGCCTTGCACTGCTGCCTCCCTGGCACTGAGGCTTGCACCAGCGCTTGCGGCAGGCGCGTGAAACAACAAAGTCTCTAAAAAATAAGCATATATTTTTTTAACGTGGACATAGCTTTTAGCTGGCTCTTATTGGGCGGCTCCGAGTTGGCTGGGCAGCAGGTGTGTGGCACAGGTCTAGAAAATGCATGAGATGAACCAGCAGAACTGGCTGCAGCTCCGCTACCAGCCGCCGCTGTGGCCTGAAGCAAATGCCTTAATCTCTCTTTTTCAGATGTTCCTCACATAACGCCTCTTCCTCTGGATGTTAGGAGGACTCAGAAGGCCATAAAACACTTCAAAGATGAAAAATGACTTTTTATGCTGCAAAGGGGAAGACACCTTGCTTCTTTTTTTTTTTTTAAACTGGCATGTAAAATTGAATCATCTGGACTGCTCTTTGCCCAGCACAGCCCTGGGTTTTAGAATTGCTTGAGTAAAACAGATAGGCCTGGGAAACCAAAACTTAATTATGGCATTTTTGAGGCTGGTGAGAATCATGATTCATATTGTGATGCAGTATTAATACCAGATGGAAGTCCTGGATCTTAGATGTGTCTCCGTTCTCATTCTTTATCTTTATGACTGCACGAATGACAGTACTTGGCAGAAAAATTTCACTCAAAAAAAAAAACATAGACAATGATATAAAATGAGCATACAATCAAAATAGTATTCCAAAAACCAAGACATATCTGAGATGAAAGTGCAGAATTAGCAGTATAAGGCTGAGAAGGTAAAGACAAGACCCCCAGATGCTGTTACAGATACCATCAAAAATATTTTACAAAAGCATTACATTTACCATTACTACAAACACTGCATTCTTTTCTGGCACTGTGTTAAAAAAAAGGGGGAAAAAAAGCTAAATAACCAGCAGACGTGGGCTGAATCATTCATAGGCAGCACAGCCATATGCATCTATCAGTGTGGGGACCTTTGAAACCATCAGATGAACAGAATCACAGATGAAAGTGAAAACTTTGGGAGTTCAACAGCTTGGAAATATCTGGGCCTGGAGAATGTTCCCCATCTAAATAAGGGCTCCAAAAAGTCACTAGCCAAGGGGCTTTAGCTGAATGCCATGCAAAGCCAGACTTGCCAGCATAACTTCATCCTTAGGGACAGGACAGTACAGCATTACTCGGGCCATGGCAAAATCTGATGGCAAAATCCAACTTTGTCAGGCTTTGGAAAAAACTTTTACTGACACAGAAAGAGTGACTAGGCACTATCCATTGAAGTTAAGCAGCTGTGGTATTGGGCGTGCTGCAGGAGAAAGTTCACGTTACTTGATTTGCAGAATAAAGTCAGGATTCAACTTCAGCTACTTTCCAAGGCAGGAACTTGTTCCTGTTGTATCAGGTTCACATTAGAAATTTGCAGACAGCAGCAAAACTGAATTCTAAGAGGAAGCAAATGTCATCACAGCACAGTGACTGTTTCCCAAATATACCCAGTTAAACAGCACCATGAAAACTGAAGGCAAAATATGCTGGCGGCAAAGCACAAAATGCTTCTGTACACACCTGTGTCCTGAAGACGTAAACGTTTAACAGGCATGGGTTGCACGTGGTTTGGACCCTGATATGAATCACTGCCTACTCAGGCCCAGACCTGAACACCACACGCATCCCTCCTTTGCAGGAGCCCTTACCAAGCTTAGGGGGCTGCTAGGAGAGGAAAGTGTGGAAAGATCATCTCAACACACACAGACATTTACAGCATTCTCCCCCCAGGGCTTCCCTCCTCTCATGCTTGTTGCACTTGACCATGGAGTCTGGTTGCCACTGAGCTACTGCCTCTCCCAACAGGATCTATTTCTTATGACATGTTTGTATAGGAAAACTACAAAATAATAGTTAATAATGTATACTTAAGTGTTGCTGGAATCATGATGATCTGAGGACACAGATAAGGACTAATTTTTTTTTTTTTTTTAATGAATCTGCATGTGCCCGAGAGCTTCTCTACTTTTTCCAGCTCTACTGGTAAGCTTAATAAAAGACAGTACTTGCTTTGCTTAATTAAGTCTAATGTCAGGAGAGTTATGGTCTCAGTTAAACTCTATTTAAGCAGGATTTTAAATTAAAGCCTGCAAACTTAGCACTCCTCACAGGAAGTGATCTCTTGGGCACATAAAAGAAAGTGGACTGGATAGTTTGCAGCTCAACCTCATTTAGAAATAGCCACTTCAGTTTTTTTGTTCCTCCTCTAACAAACCTGTAAAGTGTCACAGACAACTTATGCTAAGCCATCTTTATTTTATATCAAGCACATCAAGTTCTCCATTTTGAATATCCTTTCAGGGTCTCTACTAGGGCAGCATCAGATCACTCGGAGTTGGGTTCATGTAACAACCCTCTTTAGTAAATTCGGAGTCTGCTCATGATTTGCTTTTTCTTGGTGCTGTCATGGCTCTTGAGTCCAGAGGACAATGAGTATTTTTTCATTCTTTTCCACTTTTCATGCTGGTTCCAAGGGTCTCATTGCCCACAGAAACATTCTCCCTTAAAAAAATAAGACTGAATCAAGAAAACACCAGAGATGATATACTGATAGGAAAATGGATAGTAAAAAGGAGTTATCCACCACAGTGCATGGATATACCAATGTATAGATGTAAAAAAAACACAGAAGAGAACCACATGCACACTAAACTGGGATAAAGTTTAAATGAAACTGTTAGATCTGCATAGTACACGGAAAATTTACAATAAGCATCCTGGTTTGAACCCAGCAAACCTCTGGAGAAGAGAAGGGACAGTTGGGAATCTTTCTGTTATCAGTGGCGCTAGCATCACACAGAAACCAGCCTTTATGAAGAAATGGTCTATGCAATTCCTCCTCTAGCTTACTTCACTCCAACTTGGCTATTCAGCCAAGCCTGCAAAGAGTTTCTCTCTAGCTCTGCCCGTTTACCAGAAAGATTCATTGCTTTTCTGTACTTCCCCTAATCCCAAAGGAAACTTCTTCTTTCTTCAGTGAACACGCTCCCATCTTATACTGCTTTCATAACTCCCACCTCATGACCTTTGTCAAAACTGTCATCTTTTCAGCCAAGTAAAACCACGCTCGAGTATGTGGGACACGGCACCACTGATACTCAGGTGAGCAGAGAGTTAGCTGCTGATGACACCAGACTCCCCATCTTTAAGATACAGGTGTGGTAGCTCAGCTGTTCTCTGCTAGAGCTTCAGACAACAGAAGAAATCCTTGGGGTAGAAACAGGAGTATGACCACATGACATTGATTTTAAATATACACAGAGAGAGCATGACACCACGTTCACAGCCAGGCCTGGATAGATTAGGTTTATTTCGGGACTAGCCTTGTCCTCCCCCTAAAGAAATGTATAGCCACCATCTCTCCAAGGCACCTGGAGTGCCAAGAGAGCTCTCCTTGACATGGGTGGAAATCCCTCACTAGGATCTTCATTGCTCCATCTGGAAATGCTCAGCTAAATGGTGTTTACATGCTGCACACCTTAAACCACCTAATCTATGCAGATTTAGATGAAGAAAAAAGGAGAAAACAAAATAATTTGAACTCCAGCAGGGTATTTACAGCTTCTACAACCAGCTGAACCCACAGATTACAAGCCTAAACATAGCAACTAGCAGAAAAGCTAAGAGCCAAGTATCGCTGGAGATACAGTTGTTACGAGATGGGAGAGAAAAATCATCCTAAAATTAAAAACAAGCAAACAAACAAAAACTACCACTTTTTTATTTAATAATGTTGAATGTTGACCTCCCAGTTACTCCAAGAGAGTAGAGAATTATTGTATTATTTATAACCACATTCATTATAACAGAACTGTCAAACACTCAAAAATGCCTATGTGATTTTTTTTAAAAAAATAACAACAACAACAGGGCACTAAGCTTACTTCTGTAAAGCTAAAATAAATAAGAATTCAATAAAAGGGACTGTTTATTGTGTAAAATCAGTACCAGCCTCTGGAGTTCTCACTTGAATTCAGCTATGTGCACACAAGTGGGAGGCAGTAGAACTGATTGAACAGTACTTCGAGTTTATTCAGCATTTTCCCCATCAGTTGCCAGATAATGGAGAAAGAACTTTTTCCATTATTCAAACAATTTTAGCAAACCAAACAGGAGACTTCTTTAAATATTCTTACAATTTACAGTCTATTCAAACCTCTAATACTAGTTCACTTCCTTTTTATATTTTATATCAAACCTACACTAATCTGAAATTACAGCTATACAGTGAAAGCAAATCACTATAGAAATACTGTAATAATCCTTCAAACACAAACCATAAAGCCAAAGAAATTCTGATTTAACTTTAAATTAAAAAGAATTCTAAGTAAAATGGGATGCATATATGATCTCTTTCAACCTCAACTGTTCTGTGATTCTGTGAAATGTCTTATTAAGCCACACAACACAGTTTTTATCGTCTTTGAAAGGTGCAATAATGATACTGCTCAGAGAACTGTATGAAAATATTTATGACCCCAGCTGATTTTCAGAAACACCCTGACACTTGGAAAGGTTGTTTTGGAGGGTTTTGGGAAAGGAGGTTTAGTTTTACAATTGTGAAGGTGGCTGGTTGAAGCTAAAGCTTCAGACATTTCCTAGATGTGTTATCCCAAAGTTGGGACTATTTTGTGGATCTGATTTTAATTATCAGTTGTCCAAGTTCAAGCACATGGTTTGGGGTATAGTGGTACCTGAAATACTGACACATGCTTCATTAGAGCTTGGTTAATTCCTTTTATGAAGTCAGATTTGTTGTAAAACATTTTCTCTCCTGCCACAAGCAAAAGGGAACTAAGCTTCAGAAGGAATACCACCTTTGGAAAGGCGGCACCTTTCCAAAGGCTTTGTGGACAACAAGGCACTCAGTTTGGTGATGCCTGAGAGTAGGTGATGAGGGAAGAGGCCAGACATGATGGCACCAGGATGGGAGGTTTTGCCCTGGAATCTGGAGTCTGCAGAAGGTCAAGTCCAAGGGCCCAAGAGACTAAGACCTGGATGGCTGAGGAAACCAGTAAGCAACTGGTTGGCAAAGAAGATGCGACAAGTGTCTTAAACCAACATACCACGCCAAGGATAGCTAGGAACGTAGCATAATATCCAGTTTGGATTAATGAAGAAACAAATCAGTCTGAACCTCCCACTTGTCCCCCACCCCTTTTTCCAGTAAGGGCAGGCACCCAGCTGGCACCCCACAGGCTTTGACCCTACAGAGAGCCAAGCAGTTGTGTGTGCTGAGCACTGCCACCATCCCTCACAGCAAAGCACAGCAAAGCACCGAGCTCCTTTAGCAACCCTTTCCAGTCATTTTAACTCATGAGCCAATTAATTCAAATAACCAATTTATACACGTGCTCTCTGGAAGCCAATTCTGCACTCAAGCTACAGATGGGGTAGGACCTTCTTGCATCTTTCATATGCAAGAAAATAGTAGATTTAAACTCAGCCTTGACAGCAGAGTGATGACTCACACATTTCCAGGCTACCAGCACCTCTCACTGCAGAAAAAAACAATCTTGCTCAGGAAACTCTTGCATTGCAGTGGCCAGGACTGGGCCCAGCATCCCTAGCCAGGAAACAGCTCCTCTTGCCTGCAGCACAGACTTTTCACTTCATCTCTTTCAGACCAGTATATTTTTCATAAACTGGTGCTTAGCCTCTTCTTTCAGTATTCATGTTTGTCTTTTTTCCCCTTTATAGGCATGTTGCCACTATTAATGGAGAATTTTGAGTTTGTAATAAATTGATTTACAGGCCTGTGCTAATATACATCTTTTCCAGACAAAACAACCAGAACCACCCTCAGAAGAACCTTATTTCCCAGGTCAATTCCTTAAACAGTCTTGCTCAGGAAACTCTTGCATTGCAGTGGCCAGGACTGGGCACAGCATCCCTAGCCAGGACAAGAGAAGAACTGGCTCAAATGCCTTGGGAATTCAATCCATGGGAGTTTCACTCACCAAGATTTTGATCACTGACAGGCAGGGGAAAGCACCCGCAAGTGGCCATTTCCCTAACTACTCTGACACAGCTGCTCACCTAAGCATCCAGCCCAGCCCTGTAGAGACCAAACAGATGCATTCTGACCACAAAGCAGCAAAGGAGACCGACTCCAATTTATCTCTAAGAAAAATGTATCATAGAACCACCTGCCACTATATTGTGAGTTAAGGACAGATAAGCTATTTAAAAAAAAAAAAAAGGGAGGGAGGGGAAAAGGGGACTGCTCCAACAGTTGTGCAAAGCCAAAACTAGAAATGAGGTAGAATCCACAAAAAAAAACATAAAAAGAGTTTTAGGATAGTAAGTTGCAATATTTTCTAAGACATTTCATATTCTGAGCATTAAAGAGTTAGAAAAAAAAACATTAGGTTCATATTACAATGAAACAAAGAAATTTTAGATTGAAAAAAACCCCACATATTAATAAATGAAATTCCCTATTCCTTCTCTGGAGATCTTCAAAACCCTCTTGGACGCAGTCCTGTGCCACGTGCTCTAGGTGACCCCGCGTATGGAGGGGGGTTGGACTAGATGATTTCTAGAGGTCCCTTCCAACCTTAAGCATTCTGTGATTCTATGATTCCTAACAAGAAGAATTAAGAGTTTAGACTATTGTTCCCTCCCGCACCATAATGGAGGACATTACCCCAGCAGTGGACTATCCGGAGCAAAGAGAGCCAGTGCCTCAGAGGACCAGAGTAGATGTCTGCCTACAGACTTTACACTGTTCTGGAGGAGGGTGACTTTGATAACAGTGTGCAAACATCCATCTTCCCACTTACCTGATCTGGTCTGAACCATGCCTTTATGATATCGGTACTTGGTGTTTTTACTATAGGCAAGTGGGCCTAAACAAAGTCTACCCAGTTACTACTATAAAGCAGCAAGTAGCTTAACAATATGGTTTTCAATGAAGTTCAGAACTGGAAAAAAAAATCAGCTTATGTTCGCTCAGTCTCCAGCTAGAAATGAAAGTATCTGGACTCGGTTTAATTACATTTTGACTGTGATCTTCAGTAGGACTCAGTAACCTTTAGGGTTTAATAACCTCAGCTCATTTAATGTCCTTTCATTAAATTAGTGTAACAATACAAGAGCAAGGTTTGAAAGCTAAAACTGTCTGCTTCCTCCTGGGCTTTCCCATATGTTCACCAGCTTTAGTTCAGACTCCCAAGAAACTCATGCCAACTCTCATAAAATGTTCCTTGCTCATAACATTCCTAGTAGGATAGAAAAACAACATCTTCTTTCAGTCTTATTTATACACTTATTCTTTTGGGAAGGGAGGAAAAAAAATAAACACATTTAGCGCCCTGAGACAATACTGTGGATATTCACAGAAGATACAGTCTCACACTGGGGAGAAAAACTAACAACGTCTCCTCATCTGGCCTCAGCACAGAGTCAGGAAAGGGGAGCAGGCCTTTACCTGGATGGTTCGGCTGAGGCTGCCGCTTGTTTTAGGATCGAGGAAACTGTTTAAAGAGACTGTCTGATTCCAAATCTGCCAGTAAATAATTATGCAGTAAAAGGGCCTTTTGGCTACAAAATCTAAAAATTAGACTGGAAGAGGCCTCTGAAGACCCTCCTGTCCCAGCCCCGCTCAGGTCAGGGCTCGTTTGATGTATTCTTAACAGGAAAAGACCCCTCAACACCAAGTCCTGCAACACCTACTATTCTCTTCCTACATGTGATTTAGATGCTTTAATTTTGGCATGTCATAACTAAAATATTCTACAACATTTGGGAGCTAAATTTTCATAGCAAGGAGCTCTGATGTTGAGGTGAAAAATTTAAGAGCTGGCAGAGGCGCCCAACCCTTACAAGAGCAGTGCTATAATCCAGTAAACACACTGGTCTCCCGGTGCCAGGCAGTGACCCAACACACAGGACACACATCACCTAACTGCAGTGTCTACAGGGTTGATGACTGCAATGCAGCGACCTACCCCGCCTCAGCAACCAGCAGAAAGAAATAAACCTTTCCCAGGCATGATTTATGCGACCTGTTTTAGATGCCTGCTGTAGGATAGCATGAATTGCACTTCAGACTGTAGAGTGTCCTGATTCGATCTCCATCAACTGCAAAAGAAACTCAGATGTAGGCAGATGAATCCTACCATGCGACTGCTTTTGCTCACAGCACACTCTAACTAGATAAAAATGTCCATCTAATGAGCAAAGTAGGCTGCACCTTTCAAAGTCCAAAGGGAGAACTACAGTAGTGTGTGTATATATACTACATATATATTTTATGCATATATAGTATTTTTCTTAATAAAGTGAATCCTCATGGGCTGGAAATCGTGTGAAGAGGGCAGGAGAACCTTCCCTCCATGCATTGGCACCACCCAGTACGTGGCTCTAGTCCCAAGAATACAACAAGTGCTGTGGGCTTTTTATTTTTTATTTTTTTAGCTGTCCTTGTAAAAGGAACCATAAGAAAACAAAGCTCTTCCAAGTGCAAGGACAATAGTTCAATAACTATTGAATATACAGTTCAATAACAAGTTCAATAGACATTACAATGACAAGATGCACACAAGATTTTTGTCCTGGTGAAAATCTAGATGGTAAGAGGAGGTTGACTAGGAGTGCTGAAAGCACCCAGCACACAGGAGCTGTTTGTACAGCTGATAAGGCTGTGAAAAAAGAACTATCAGTTCGCAATGTGCCTTGGTGGCCAAAAAGGCCAATGGGATCCCGGCTGCATCAGGAGGAGTGTTGCCAGCAGGTCGAGGGAGGGGATCCTGCCCCTCTGCTCAGCTCTGGTGGGGCCGCACCTGGAGTACTGGGGGCAGTTCTGGGCTCCCCAGTACAAGAGGGATGTGGAGCTTCTAGAGAGGGTCCAGCGTAGAGCCACAAAGATTATTAAGGGACTGGAGCACCAGCAAGCCAGGCCTGCTTAGCCTGGGGAAGAGAAGGCTGAGAGGAGACATGATCAACCTGTACAACTATCTTAGGGGTGAACGTAGGGAGGACAGGGCCAGGCTCTTCTCTGTGGTGGCCTGTGTTAGGACAAGGGGTAATGGGTACAAATTGAAACCCAGGAAGTTCCATTTCCCTGTGAGGAAGAACTTCTTTCCTGAGAGGGTGCCAGAGCCCTGGAACAGGCTGCCCAGAGAGGTTGTGGAGTCTCCTTCTCTGGAGATCTTCCAAAACACACTTGGATGCAGTCTTGTGCCACATGCTCTAGGTGTCCCTGCTGGAACAGGGGGTTGGTCCCTTCCAACCTCGGCCATTCTGTGATGCTGTGAACTATCAAGCCCAAGTATTACCCATCTAAAGAGAAGTTGGGCTTAGAACAGCCACTGGTGCAATCATTCTGCTCGAAAGTGCAAAGGCAAGGTTATGGCAAAAGTCTACAGCTGAGCACCCCAACCCTTAACTTAATGAAATCATAAGTAAAACAAACATATCAGCAAAACTACCAAAAGAAATTTTGACTTGAAATTGCATTGCACCATGCCCAACTCGGATCCAAAATGATGAAACTTTGGCCACAGAAAGATATCTGCATAGATTAAAGCCTCAGATCAGGAAAGAACATTTTTGGGTACTGCTGGAGTCATTCATGATACAATCCCCTTCAAATGTACTACTGAATTAGGACTAAATAATGCGAAAAAGGAATTCCTCAGCTGTGCAAAATGAACTACCACTTGGGCTAACAAATTAAGATTTGTATGTGCAGCAATAACAGATGATTGGTGTCATTCTCAAGTTCTTTAATTTAGGAGAATTTGATAACCTCTTTGGGTACTGCTGCTGTGAGGAGAATCTTTATTTGTTAATCCAAATGGCATCTGTTAGTGAAAACAATAGACACACCACTCCTAGCAGGTACAGTTTATTCCCTAGCATACATGATTTCAAATAATCTGAAGTTTAAAGAGAAGCTATTTTCCATTTCAATTAAGAAACAATTTGAGTCAAGCGATCAGTTCACTTGTTCCTGAGGAATTACATTTTCAGCATGTATTTTTTACACATCCACAAATTGCATTTTGTATATCCTGCTAAACAGTTGCACACTTCTACCAGGTAACTGCACGGCAGACGGCCCTGCGGGCACTGGCAGGCACAATTCAGCACAGCCCCAGTGGGGAGCACAGTGTACAAGCAAAGCCCACAGAAGGTGGGCTGATACCATGTGCAGGTATGCCCAGAGAGTTCAGTGTGGCAATTTAGAGTTTCATTTAATTCTGATCTCTTTTCTCTCCCCTGTTTTTCATACTAAAGACATATCAGTCTTCAATTTTTTTAAAAATAGGTAATCAATGAATCAGGTTAGGACACCCCACACATTCTAAATTGTTAGAAGTAAACCTCGCCTTCTACTTTGCTAAAACAACAGAATGATACCAGGATGAGAACAAGGATGAGAGCTGGGAATGAGATCTATGTTGTATTCTAATGTAAACTAGATATTACAGTCGGAGTTAATTGAACCTTTTCCTTTACTATCTCTAGAAGTAAACAACTAGAAGTCAGATATGATTTAAAGCTTGCATCAATTTTTAAAAAGCCTAAGATCTCTGTAAATTTCTATAACATTTATATAAGACTATTTAAAATGGAAGGAGTGTAACTCTATACAAAAGTATCTAATGGTTTAATGTAATTGTCATCATATAATTGCCATGTAATTGTCATCAGTGAAGATGACAGAGCAACTAACCTTGCAGTGCAATGATGCTTTCATTTTTAAGTGTTTATAAACTGGTAATAAAGATGCCTCAGCATTAAGGGCCATTATAAGGCTTCAGTAAAGCTATATTTTTTTGAAGTTACTTCATGTGTCTTCACACTGCATTGCTGGTAATAACAGACTGGATGAAAAAACAGTTAAGATGCACATCACCCTGGCACACCACGTCAGCAGATCCAGAGCTGCTGGAGTGTCTTGCTCATCAGGATGCTCTGAATTCTCTGGCTTCCTAAAAAGGCAGCAAATGACCAAGAGATTCAAAAGACCTCCCATGAATGAGGCACCTAGGGACACAGTTTAACCAGTATGGTGTTGAAGGGCTTACGGGTGGACTTGGTCTCAAAGGTCTTTTCCCATCACAATAATTCTCTGCATACGGAAATTTCATAGGCATGAGTTCCCCTGCACATCAGAATGTTGGTTTTGCACATCCTGAACATAAAGGTCCACTGCTTCCCGTCACCTTCTGACCATGTTACCTTGGAGATTTATTAGGACAATTTAAACTGGCATCAACAAAACGAGTCAAGAGGCTTGTGGCTTTACTGTTATCTATAGAATCCCTCTCAGGCAATGGGAAAATTGCTGCAGGTGGAAAATGAAACCTATGAAAAAGAGCTTGGCAAGACAAATTTTGCTCTGTAACATCTGTGTTGATTTTGAGCTTTTTTTTTTTTTTTTAAAGGGATTGAAGAGCCATAGGTTAAACAGGAACTTATGCTATTTCCTCTGGATTCTGTTCATACCTCATTACAGAGTAATTAAGAGAGTGCTGATGAAGAGCTATGCTGCTTTCCATTGATAACTTAAGTGATCTCAGTCTCTCCATGCTTCCTCTCTTCATAACAGCATCATGAAGTTTAATTTAATCCACTTAAACACTACAAATACAATCTTAAAAAAAAAAAAAAGCATAACAAGGGCGTCACTTCTGAGAATCCCATTATGCACCAGAGTTCAGTCTTTAGTGAGAGATTAAAATATATGTGCTGAAGATTAACTGGAATAAACCTTTTCATTCTAAGTGGTCACATGTGTTTCTGAGTGGCTTTGGAAGCAAATTTTTGGCTTGTCTGGAAATACACAACAATTACAAGTTTATTATCACTGCTTGGTTAAATGAAAGAGCTTATTAAGAACATTTATCCTCATTTCACATGCACCTCCTCCTATCTGCAGGATTTGTCTGCACTATCCTTGGACTAATCAAGACTCTCCACTGTCAGCACAATAATAAGGTGTAAAGCACAAATAAGGTTCTCCACACATCAGCTCTGCCTGAAGAACTGCATTTTGCTGCCTGCAAAGGTAGCATCACTTTGGCTAGATCTGAGTGATGATGCACAGGTTTCCAAACTGGCTGAGAAGTTCAGCAAAGGGTGAGAGAAGAAAAGGGAACTAAGAAAAAGGATCCACCTTTTTTTTCTGCAATATAGGAGTATATAATGCTTACGACAAGCAGCCCAAAAAACACGAAACCCTTATTTTCCTGTTACCTGTATCAGTGCGCAGCATGTAAGGCAAGCAGCATCTACTGTTGTCATTGCACAGCCCCATACATTTTTTTTTCTTTTAATTTTTAATGCAACTTTACTGTATGTGCTCTCATATACCCTGCACTAGGACTTTACCTGTGAACACTGCCATTATTAACAGGGCAACAAATAGAGCCAATGAACACACACAAACTCACACTAAAAGGGGAAGTCACGGCCCTGACCCAAGAAGAAAGTTTCAGGAATTTAGCTTCCAAACTCTGTGGCCAGACGCGACAGAAAGAAGTTCCCTAGCACTAACGCACAAAAGGGGAGAAGATCTCTACCTTAGTCAAGAGCAAACCCTAAAGAGTGGGCCCTTCTGAAATTTCTCCTTAAATACCTCCTTAAAACCATAAATAGATAAGAAGTCCACACACCAAAACTCTCCTGAGATTTCTTCTTTGCATCTTCCATTTGTACATGGACAAGCCATGCTTTCCTGAAGGTGCTAGAAACCATAGTATACCACAGACAGTGTAAAAAGGGGCTTTGTTTTGTTTTTTAAATACAGTTATACACTGATTGTACACCTCCCGAGGAAATGCCAAATCTGGATTCAATGAGCTTAGCCTTCTGACATTCACATCCACTTCTTGCATTTTCCATCATGTTTTTAAATAAGATCTGGAATGAAAATGCAGAGCTACCCGGATCTCAGAGCTCATTCTGTACTCAGAGCTCATAGGTCATTCTGTACTCAGAGTCGGAAATGCAGACAAACTTATCACCCACTGCGCCCTGTAAAGCTAAGTAGAAGTCTTTCAAATTCAGTTCATAGAATTTCAGACTGTTTCCCACCACAAAAGACTAACCTCCTTACAGGGGTCTGTCCTGTTTTTCAGAGTCACTAGTGGTTTCTTCATAGAATAATTCTAGTCAAAATTCCTTCAGATTCAGGTTTAATTAGAGCCCTGTTCCAGGAAAACTGTTCCGTGTAAATGCAGTATGCCCCTATGCCATTGGCAACTTGATCTTGCTTTAAGTGGGGAAGGAGAAAAGACAATCCATTTCAAAGAATAGGAAACTTATGAACATGGAAAAACACACATTCAACCATAAAGCACAAAGTAACTTCACATGTGAAAATGTAACAGCATCTGCACATTTCAGGCCAGTATGTTTAATGGCTACTGATGTGCTTGCTCTCCCACATAAATGTGGATTTCTACTAGTTATCTACAAGTTGCTTAATCAGGTTGAGTTTGGAAAATATTAAGCTTGCTTGGCGGTACAGTAAAAGGGTTTTTGTTTGTTTATTTATTATTAAAGGAATAGCAATCATGCTCTTCCTGATTCAGTATTTGGCCTTTCAAACTATTTACCAGGAAAAATAAAGGAGCACTGGGAAAGGCTTTTTCAGCATCACTCACCTTGTTATCCGACTGTCAAGTTTGATCCAGCTGCTCTGTCACCCTTGTGCTCAGTTTTTCACAGCAACCTGAAATACTAATCAATCTGTGATTCTCCTATCTTACACTTTATGTGACCATTCATACTTGGTGCTAAATAGCTGCAAAGTTAATCAGAGTCACAGCATATTTCACCTACTTTGCCCTAGTGCTAATGACTGCATGGAAGTTCAGGCCTCTTGTTTCTCATGACCTGAGATTTGAAGGCTTATTGGCTTGAGGTTTTCACTTATAGCATCTGGCTATACTGACAGGCAGTGCAACAGCAGTGTCATGTGAGATACCATCCACACCTGTGACTGTCTTTACAAGCATCCCTGGACTGTGGTTAAGACATTTGTCACCTTATTACCTGACTGCCAGTTTCGAATATCAGACAGTAGAGAAGCTTTAATCGCAAAAAGAAAGTATCCAAGCTCAATTTTGAGTAACCCTCTGTTCTTACAACAGAGGCACCTCTTATCACTTACATCACATTGTCTTCTTGAAAGTGAGTAGAAAGACAAAGTGAGATAACACTTTACCACTTGGACTGGAGAAAACATGCAAAAAGTGGAGGCTTGTAAAGAAACATGTGCAAACCAACATGCAAAGGCCAAAGAGCACGGATTTCAAAGCCAGGGTTGGAGATTCGTGTCCTCTGCATGAACTCAGCGCAGAAGCGCACACGTGCACTTTCCAGAGCACAGGACGGGATGCATCGGTTACAATAAGGTCACAGCCCAAGCACTGACAACCAAAGAGCACACAGAGCAGGCAGCCCAAATGCAGGGATTGGGGCTGCCCATAAGGTACGACTGACCGGGGCAGCCATGCTGATGCCTGAATCTCCCACCAAAATAAGGTTGTACAGCATAGGAACAGCTTGGAAAACACCCAGATCAGCCATGGTCAGTCCACTGTCCAGAAACTTCCTCCAGTGCAAGGCGCATGGTGTCTCAATTTGTGTCACCACTGTTCAGGCAAGACCTTGGGATCAGGTTCCCATCTCCCTTTTAATCTGGTCTGCTAAGACCTGTTTAGTCTCATTAGTTAGGGGCTTCCTTCCTCAGCCCCCGCCCATCTACCTGTTGTGCCAGTGTCCACATCCAGACATGCCCCAGGGCCTCATGAGGGCCAGATCCTGGCGCTGAACCAAACTGCTGTATTTTGCAAGCACAGACGAGGTTATCCTTTGCATCCTGGACCTCCAAACTGCATCCTCTGGGAACGGTCACAGAGCAGACCTGCTCCATTTTGCCACAAACTTATAAGTGGAAGGAAAGGCTAAAGTTTATTGCAATGCTCTGTCAGCCTCTGCTTGGCAAGAAGAAACAGGCTCAGTTCAGTCCATATGAGTTGGTACTGAATGCTTAAATGAACTACACCCCACTGAACACTTAAACCAGCTCAAGGGCCTATAGAGAAACTTCTAAACTAAGTTACCACACCTGGACAAAGCCAAGCAAGGTTTCCAGAGTCATAGGTGACTTTAAGACTGCCACAAACTGCTCCAAAGTTGTCATGCAGAGAAGACCTGGCCTGGAACCAGGTTTCCTCACCCAGCATTTGCCTGAAGTGTCTCTCCAGGCAGGGAGCCAGGGGGTTTCTGCTTGCTCAGAAGCTGAAGCTTCCTCCTCCTCACTAGCAAGTACCAACACTTTCCTTAAAGCTTTAACTTACTATTATGCTATCACATGTGCACGCATGCACCCACACGTGTGTGCACACACACAGCAGCTTCAAACCTCTCTTTATACACAGCAAAGCAGAAAAAAAAATAGCATAAAGCTGATACTTTCATCCCCTTGCAAGCCACCTTTAGCACTGCTCTTGTCACCTCAATTGAAACAAATAGATACTGCCTACCTGTCAGGTTTTTCCACGTTCCACACTTGGGTTTCTTTTTTCTGCTTTAGAGCTGCTGATGCACATGCTTTGTGCTCCCAAACTGACTAAGCTCGTCGGCAGTGGGAGCTCGCCTGTTTAGTAGTTCTTAGCAGTTAGTACTCTGACTAGCACCACGATGACTCAGTCGCTCAGTGCGGCCACAGACTCCCCGTTCCGGCAGCCTGCGGTGCCAATGAACTACCCGCCTCCCAGCTACACCTTGAGCGTTGGTTATTGTCAACTCCACCGCTACTACATACGCCCTGGGAAAAGGCATGAAGCTTCTCTGCCCCCTCTCTGCACCGTTTCACCGTGGGACACCGAATGGTACCCTGCTTGTGGACTTGCACATAAGCTTTTTACCCTCAAGATAAGTGAGTTCATTCACATCCAGGGGAATTGCTAATTCAAGTCTTCTCAGCCCCCTGCTAAATAGGAAGAAGCGGCTTGGCTCAGGTGCAGGTGGCCTCAGTCATCCCAGCGTGTATTGGTGCCCTCTAATTACAGAGGGAAGTTTATTAATACAGGTTTCCCACAGCAAACCTAAACTGGGTCCCCCTAAGAGAACTCCCAGGCATCTGCATGCCCAGGCTGTAGGATTCATCACCAGCAATTTCTCTCGTCTCTCACTTTCTTTACTTCATGCAAACTCCAGGCTACTGCTTTCAATGCTTCCAGCACCGCTGACTGGTACTGGGCAGTGCTGTCCTAGTTTGCTCCACAGGATTCATGGTCTTCGTGAGCTGCAGCTGAGCTTTTTCAGCTCAGGCTGCAGGCTGGGATGTGTTGGACTGCAGGAGCCTCTGATCATTCCCAGGTGCCAGTTACAATAAAGAGGCAAACCTGTTCCTCAAGGACTTCTTGTATCCTCAGCCATTGCCCAATTTTTGGCTCTAGAGACCACTAGATTGCATTGACAAGGACCTCTAGAGCAGCCAGTGTTTTGCTGCTTATGCAGTATAACAAATGTTAACCTTATATCCCACAACACGGGCGTCGGTAATAACAGAGAGCAGAAACACAGACTCTGTGCTTGCCCAAAACCAGTGCCTCAGAGCAGGCAGCTAGGAACACCACCAGGGGAAGGAGAGGCGTGAGATAGCAGGATGGAAGACACTTGCTCAACAACATGCCGAGATAGACCCACTCCTTGCACCAACCAGGACTGTGCCACATATTTCCAGTTCAGATTTACTTGGAGATTGTACTGTATGGTTACAAACCTTGCATTTCTACACAAGCCTTGCCTTAAAAAAATGCTTTATCTAATGTTATTAGTCCTCTTGATCATTTGTGAGATTTAAAAAGTCTAAGTGAAAGACAGCCTCTGAAGAACAGCACTCTTATCCATATGGAAGGTAGGTTTCTGGCTCTTATTAATGCACCCTTCAATCTTTTAAATAAAATTGATGGGTTCTCTCCCTTTTAGGAAAAGTTAGACAGACATATCATCCAGAGTGTACAAAAGGGGCTTCAAAGAAAACCATTCTGCAAAAGTAATAGAAGAAGAGATGCTGAATGATGGATGGGAATCAGCTAAACTGATTTCTGGGACATATTATGCATTAATAAATCAGAGACTGTGCTCATTGAAAGAGGTGTGGGAGGCATATTAAAAACTTTTATGGGAGTAAGGAGAAAGTTTAACATTATATTTCAAAGGAAACTACAGGAGGATTAGCACCAAGATCTTTTTATGAGCACTAATACCAAGCACTTACATGAAGATCAAGAAAATAATCAGCTCCAGGGGAACTCCTGCAAGTATTTTTTTTTTTTTTTTAAGAGGACACTGCTGTTTTTCACTGCACTTAGTGGCCACCCTGTGCTATTTCTGAAACCCTCCTGCCCAGTAAAGGTGTTAGTTCCAGCTGCTGGTTGCTAATTATTACACTACAAAAAGACATTCCTGTTCAGCAAGAGAAGAGTCACAGACACCAAGAGCAGGTTCACCCAGAAACTACAATCACCACCTTCCAGCTGGGTCCCCGGAGCCGCGCGCTTCAACCCGAGCACCGAGGACTTGGGCTTGCAAATCACCTCGGCGCTGCCTCAGTCTTCCTGAGTGACGGGCTGCATGAGCTAAACAAAAAAAGAATCATTCATTAAAAAGCTCCCAACTCCCAAGACATTTTGAGTCTTTGCGGTTTCCAGGAACAGGGGATTTGCTGAAGGTGGAGAACCTTAATCAGGCTGCTCTTCCCCGCATCTTGACGATAGATGAGGAAGTCAAAGCAAAAGACTTCCTTCTTAAAAATCTCAAGTCTTGCTGGGGTTTGCTCCATTCAAGCAAAGCTGATTTAAGTTGCAGAAGGGTCTTGGGGGTGGGGTCCTCCTCCATATACAGCCAGAAAGATAAGTTTCTTTCAAACTCTTTTACAGAGTGATCCTGCCATTACTAATACAGTGAAGGCATTGCTCAAGGTTACAAAGTAAAATGATTAAAACAACCAGAAAGCCACTATATTCTGGGACACAAGATTTCTGTCGATAACACAAGACAGCACCAAAAGCTGTGAGCACAGAGCACTTGTTCTGTCAATAAACCTTACCCCTCTTCTGCTTTGTTCCAGCTCAACTACAAACTCTCCGAAGAGGCGGATCATGTGGAAATGCATTTATGGAGCAGTAAGTTATAACCTGGCTCAGGTTCACCCATATAAATGATATAAATGATTCCCATAGACTAGAAAAAACACAAGTGAAAACAGACTGTGTTCTGCATTTTCTGTCACTAATATAGTTGAGTTACAATACAATTTCATTTAGGCAGCTCCAAGCACGATGCTGTTTGCAACAATGGACAGGTTATAGCATGAAGCAGCACACATTAATTGAAAGTACTTCTGCTTCAAAGGCTTAATGTTGCTATGCTTTATGCATTTTAACAGAGATTTTGTAATACATTCATCCTGCAGCTCATAGAAACGTTTTTTAGAAAGCTACAAGTGAGACAACACTCTTAAGATGAAGGGCATGCCATTGTGTGAATATATACCTACCTACATAAAAAACATGATATGGAACAACAAAACAAGAAATTAAGAAAAAGCTTGTAAAGCATATAAATAATTGAGAAGAGAGTATTTCAAAGTCTTGATGTGTCATAAAAGCTAAGTTTAGGAGCTGCTTAAATTATTTCAATTAAACAAATGTCAGCAATGAATCCTAAGCACTTTAATGAATTCATCTGTAATACCTTCGTGCTTGCGCAGAAACAAAGCCAGTGGGGGTATATGCATACAGGCAGGTTATCTGTGAACATTTGTGTATTTGTGTACAATTTGGACTGTATAAAAAACACCCACTCAGGCTGGAGACATTTTTTGAAACAAGATTTGCAGGAAGTCCAGAAATTTCTGATACCAAAGGTCTCCTGACTGAACCATGATAAATGAAGTTGAGGCCACAAACGGGGCCAAAACCTGGGAAACAGTTTGGTCCAGGCAGCTGAAGAAATTCCTCTAGCTTGAGCCCAGTGCATTCAAAGCCATTGGGCAACAGCCCAGTTCCACCGACCTCAGCAGCAGCCCCGCCTGCCCTGTCAGAGAGGCTAGAACTAAGCTTCCTTCTTGCAAAATAAAAGGGTTGAAAAATCTTCTTTTTACAATATCTGAAAAAAAATGCATGTGATCAGCATGTTGCACACTGTTTTGCACATTGCAATATGATACATTTTCCACTTGGGTAATTAATTTTCCTTAATTAATTTTATATAAACATATACTCGCAAGCTCCAGTCATTGTTAGCACCACAGGCTCTACTCACATTAGGAGCCTCCAGATGTGACATTTAGAGGTTTAGCCCATATGTTCCCCTTGTTCAGGACCACACAGCTTTCCCACAGCTCACATTTTGTCCTTTGATGGATTATTGACACTCTGCTCTTTAACTCCCTCTCTCACCATCAGTTTCTCTCTAGAGAACCCCATTATCTCTGTCACAGAGCCACAATAAAGAGATTTCATATTTTTCCAGCCTTCAGCTTCAGCCTGCACATGCAGCTTTAATCAGCGCTTAGCCAAGCTGTGAGAAGTGTTGTTGTGGTGTCTTAGGTCAAGGTCAACTAAAAGAACAGCACCAGCTTTCACACAAACCATCTCAATATGCAGGCACATGTCCCTTCATATCTCAGGACCCTCAAACAGAAGCACAGAAACAGCCCACAGGCAACTTTCTGTGCGAGCATGTTCTTCTGGAGATGATGCTGGCTACCTTCCGAGAATAGACAGGGTACCTCTTGGGTCCCAGTTTATGAAGATTCCTAAACTCCTAGGAGCATACAAGGAATTTTGAGTTAGAGCAATCAAACTAACCAAGACCTTAGGATAAAAATATTACCATAAGCTTGAAGTATTTAAAAAGAACATTTAGCTTGGCCCTTAGCACTAATATTAAGTGCTTCTTCAATATTTTCCAGACTTTTTTTCAAACCAAAAGTTTATAGATTATGATGAGCCAAATTGTTTTGCCTCATGAAGAGGAAAAAAAAAATAAAAGCCTAGGCAGCAAAGACTTACATAGAACTACCTCCTCTTGTCCTTCAGAACAGGCTTTTCTATGACAACCTGCTGTTAGCAAACTGCTTCCACAGTCTTACAAGAAAGCCAGACAATAGAATAGATACCTACAAATTACAGCTAATTTGCATTTGCAAATTAAATTCTTTGGCAAATGAGCAATCTAGTCAGGTAGCAGCCTGAAGCACAGGGGAACAGTTTTCCCAGGCGACTGTCCGATAGAAAGACACCTCATGCAGCCATGGAAATGGACATTCAGCAGATCAGACCCAGCCAAATGCAGACTTCACAGGGGACAGTTGTGTAGTAACCTTCTTTCACACCCAGGCCTATAAAAGCAAGAAAGACAAACTCAGTGGAAAAAAAAAAAAAAAGAGGATAGAAAATAGCAACAACCAGTCAGGAATGGTGGGAGCTGCTTGGAAATAAGCACAAATAAGATGCAAGCAAAACACTATTTAATTCAACAGTTCATAAGAATTTTTTATTTCTGACGAAGAATGCAAGCTATGTGGACAAAGGGAATTATTGATAGATTTGGCTGCAAAGAAAATTCTCGTTTCCAAGATTCAAGTGGTGAACAAAGTCTGTCAAATCTGTGAAGAAGAAACTGGGAGCAAGCTTTATTGTTGCACAGATTGAAGAAAAAAGAAAACAAAAAAAAACAGTGTGATACTCATGAAAACAAAACAAAAAAAAAACACAGAAAACTGAGACTCCCAAGGACAAACCATTAAAAAAAACACAGACCAGCCCAAAGAATAAGAAAACCAAAGAAAACCAAAAAACACAATATGCTTGGAGAACAGTCATTACAGAAATGCTAAAAAGGATTGGCTTAAACCCTTAACCTTCTATAGTCATTTACATCTATACAAATTAATTATAAAAGTCTACTGAGCCACATAGTCATTCCTTTATATGATGATAAATGGTCACGGAAGGCCCAAGAGAATATCATATTTAGCAATGAAAATTCTAGTTAAAGAATGAATAGTGTTTGAAATAACATTACCTCAAATGAATAAAGTTTAAAGTGATGAGCAAGCAAAAGGAGACAAAGCCCCAGAACTTCCCAATCAGCTCCTCCCCTCAAATCAAGGCATATGCAGAAGAAGGGTATGAGCCATGTCTGGAGAATAAAAACTTTCACAGCCAAACGTAGCATTTGGGCAGAGAAAAAAAAAACAGAACAGTTCTTTATCACCCTAATGAATGTGAGTATTGCAAATGAGAGCAATCAGTTCCACATAGCCTGAAAAGTTGCAGCTCAAGATGAAGAGATCAGTAAGCCACAGTCTGCTCCTGATTGAGAAGTGTAGACCAGCAGAAGGATTCACAGCCATTATTCCATAATTGTAATTTATTAGTTGAAAAGAACATTGCAGCTAACCTTTAAAAATGCATTAATAATAATAGAAAAATTCAGGTAGGAAGGAACATCTGCAGGTCCTGTCCCACTTCTGCTCAGAGCAGGGCCAGCTTCAAAGTTAGATCAGGTTGCTCAAAGCTTTTCCCTCTTGAGCTACAGAAGTCTCCAGGATACAACATTCCACAACCTCTGGGCCCTGCGCCAGTACTTGGCCTTTGCCATAAAGAATTTTCCCTTACTCCCAGGGACATCCATTGCCTTGGGTTTCAGTGTGCGCATCTGACGCTAAGCTCCCTCTTTCCTGCAGGCCCACTCCATCCCCGCTTTTAAGTGGTGTAAAGGCTACAGAGAGGTAGCAAAGTGGGAGGGCCTCTAGTTGGAAAAGCCCCGTTCGCCCAGGCCGCCGCGCTGTCTCATGGCGCATCTCTGAGGCACCTCAGGGGCCAGCTGGCCTCACTGCAGGTGGTCCACATCTCCTTCACACTGGGAGAGACCCCAAGCGACACATGACGCTCCATAACACTATGAAACAGTGCTCCAAGCATTCAGGGTTTGGGGAGGCAGATTAGTAGTAGTTTCATAGAATCATAGAATGCTTAGGGTTGGAAGGGACCTCTAGAGATCATCTAGCCCAACCCCCCTGCACATGCAGGGTCACCTAGAGCACGTGGCACAGGACTGCGTCCAAGCGGGGTTTGAAGATCTCCAGAGAAGGAGACTCCACAACCTCTCTGGGCAGCCTGTTCCAGTGCTCTGTCACCCCCACTGTCAAGAAATTTTTCCTTAAGTTCCTGTGGAACTTTTGATGCTTCAGTTTGTGGCCATTACCTCTAGTTCTGTCAGCGGCCACCACTGAAAAGGGGCCAGCACCATCCTCCTCACTACCTCCCTTGAGGTACTTGTAGACACTGATCAGTGTACTGTGGAGCCCAGAACTGGACACAATACTCCAGATGCGGCCTCACCAGTGCTGAGTAGAGGGGCAGGATCACCTCCCTCGACCTGCTAGAGATGCTCTTAATGCAGCCCAGGATTCCATTGGCCTTCTTGGCCACGAGGGCACACTGCTGCCTCATGGTCAACTTGTTGTCCATCATGACACCCAGGTCCCTCTCTGCAGAGCTGCTCTCCAGAAGGTCGGTCCCCAGCCTGTCCTGGTGTCTGGGGTTATTCCTCCCTAAGTGCAGGGCCTTGCATTTGTCTTTGTTGAATTTCATGAGATTTTTCCCACTGCTCAGTTATCCAGTCTGCCCAGGTCCCTTTGGATGGCAGCGCAGCCCTCTGGGCTATTGGATACTCCTCCCAGTTTCGTGTCATCAGCAAACTTGCTGAGGCAGCACTCCATCCCTTCATCCAGGTCATTGATGAATAAACTGAACAGGACCGGACCGAGGACTGACCCCTGGGGGCCACCGCTAACCACAGCGGTGTTTGTCCTCTCTCATTATAGAGGGGTAGCTAGGGCAAGTGGCATGCCCAGTGGTACAAGGCAAACCCACTTCTGACATGCCACCCACAATACTAAATGTAAACCATGTTGGAATCTCCCACAGGAACAGCAACCCATCACAAAACTAATGCTGCTCAACTATCAACTTCCAAAAGCTACAAAACAAAAGCAGCCTACTTTTTTAAATGTGTGTGTGTGGGGGGGGGGGGCAGGGGGAGTTACAATGTATAGGAAGATATTGAATAAGCAAACAATAACTTGCATCTTTTCCCATATATCGTGAATTTCGGTTCTGACAAGACAAAGAAAACATCTGTAAAGGGTTTTTCTCAGCTGAGTGACATTGCTCTAATTACACAGGATAATCTTGAAGCAAAGAAGTTTTTCTCATATCAAGCCTTTAATGTATTTTTTTTAAAGAAGAAAAAAAAAAGAAGAAAAAAGCCACAAATTACCTTAAGAACTGAATCACTCTGAAGATTAACGACATTAGCCAGAAAAGACTTCAAAGACACAAAGCCTCCTTCCAAAATCCCATTCACCTCGGCACCCAGGAACAAGTAGGTTGGTTTTGCTGAGTGACAGGCAAAAAGGCTATGGTTTTTCTCATTACAGCAGGCAAACAGGAAGGTTTGAAACCAAGAGATTCCACAGTAATTTTGCAAGGCTGACTTAACCTGAGGAAAGAAGTGAACTGGCATCTGAGCTCCATAAGGAAAGAAAAATGGAGGGGTTTCTACTGATGATTAAGAGCCCCCCCCGAGTTCAAATCTCTTCCCCTGCAGCCTACTATAGGTCAAGGTGATTTTTGACCTAATGCGGATTGCCAGGAGGCTGTTTCACCCCAGATCCCAAGGTAATCACGTTGGGGGCCGGTCTGTACAGCTGAGATGTACCTGGCTGCTCCCTGCATCTTGTGGGGAACTGCCGTGGGATCCAAACATGGCAATAGACAAAACCTGCAGGAATGGTACCATAGCTTTGGTAGTTGTCAGTTACCTTGGCATCACGCATAACACAAGCCAAGTAAAAAGCAAAAGAAACAATAAACTTACAGAAGTCCCAACAACAGCCACCCTGTTTCTACTGCCATGAAGGACGAGCAAACAGAAGTAGAAGTGCGACTTTCTCTTTTATCCCCTCATTCTAGCATCAGATGCAAGAGGTTCCTGGCTCTTTTTTAGATGAGGCAACTGTGCGGCAAAGGCTGTGCCCCTCCAAAAAGTTTTGATGCTTAAGTTTTCCTGCAGAACAGAAACTCCAACCCTTCCATGTCACCTCCAGTTAGAGTCACATCTTGCTCCCTTTCTCACCCTTTAAGGGTGCTACATTTATTAAGGGCAATTCCAGCAGACCTTCCTCCCACCACCACCTTCTACCCTCCCTCCTATTGTCTGTCCTCGCTCCACTGGGAATGCTTGAAGTACAGATTGATGATGGCCCTGTGAGAAAGCTATAGAAAACCGAACAAATCATATTATTTCTGTAGGCAGGATACAGACTGAAAAAGTTAGGGCAGAAATTAGAAATACCTCTGACTTTTTAAATCTATTTCATAACCCACTCCAAACATCCTGCTGCTCTGAGCCAGCCAATCAAAAGAAAAATTGAGAAGGAGAGGAAAAAAAATAAAAGGGAACAGTGTAATCACTGAACAGAACAAAACTGTAAATGCAGCCCTACAGTCCTTCTCCAACAGTGTAGTTTCATGCAGATAAATTTATTTCCTCAGCACTACAATAGAGATCAATAACAATGCCCT
>NW_010576798.1:184104-194442 GCF_000705375.1 Tinamus guttatus | reverse complement strand
ATAAAACACTAAATCTGAAGCAGAAAGGATTTAGATTATTTATGTAAAACAGCCACATTGTTTATTATTTGGTTTGTACAGCAGGTTCTCAAAGGCCTCTGAGGGATGATAAACTCTGTACATTTAAGGACTGCTCATTTCTTATACCACCGAAAGGCAGCCACCATGGGACTGCTCTGTTACCTCCTATTGCAATTTTATCAGGCATTTTTACAGTACATGGTGTTTTTCTTGAAGTTATGTCTGCAGTTTTTAGATGAGATGGAAGAAAAAGCTTCTAGGCCTTACAGTCAAGGAAAATTTGAAAACTTTATGGCTGGTGACAGCGCCCAGCTTCTCCAGGCATTTCACCAAGGACTGGACCATTAATAGTCACTGTCTCAAGCAAGTGTGGCCAGAACAGGTTGACATAATAACTGATATTTCAGAGGGCACAAGGTACCCTCAAACTAACTTGTAAAACAGCCTCTGATGTAAGAGATACATCAGCAGGTTCTTTAGCATACTTTCCTCTGGTGGGAAAACTGCTCTAGCAAACAACCTGAGAAACAGCCCCACACCCAGCTCCAGTGTTTCTCATGAAAGGACTAAGGATTTTCATACTGCAAGGAATACCCATTTATAGCATCCTGTTTTTAATCCAGTCATCTCTAGCTCTGCCGAATATTTGAGAAATGCTATTTTAAACACAAAAGTTGTGGCTCTGCGCAGTACACAAGACTAGAGAAGGTAATATTTGGCCTTTAGAGAGCTTCTACTAAAGTTGCAAAAAGTCAATGAAAAACAGTATGGATTTTCCTTTTTGATAGGCACAAGAATTATCTTCTATCACTAGAAGAAGCAATAAAGTGATATTCTGGAGAACACCTTGAATTGATATTTCAAAGGGCTTCTTTTGAAAGAATGATTTATGGATCACAGAGACCAACGGGTCTTTTATCAACAAAAATGGATTCCTCTTCTGAACCACAAAGAAAAGATTGATGGTATCCTAGATTGCATCTCCATTTCTGAGATTTGTGCAGGGCCAAAAGACTACAGCAGTTGCAGGGGGTTAGCAGCTCACAACACTGCATACAACCCACATACTAATTACAGATAAATGCCTTGGAGTTCATTAGTGAGACCAGAAAACTCTGTAGCACAAGGAAATTCAAAATGTGGCTTATTCCCTCAGCACCTGTTAAGGATGACAAGGAGTTTAAGTAACACGTGCATGTGACAAAACAGCAAAAATAAATACAAACATGTCAATGTATTGTTTTATTTTCTTTCCATGAGGGAGAAGGAACATCTAAATGTGCTTTACAGCAATAAGATGTAGCAACTAGCATTGCTCATGTACTCAAGCCTTCCCCAGAGTTCTGAATACATGTATATGTTCATGCACCCCTATTTAGACATGCAAACACAAGAGAAGATGGAGGGAACAGTGGGCTGCCCAGACTGGCATTTATTCCTAGTTTGACCAAGGCACAGCTAGGAAGGCACCATAGATGCACGGAGACGAGAAGCAAACACCCTGCCAGCTAAAGGGATCTGAAAAGGAAGCAGCAGTCCAGAGTTGACCCTTGCACTCATGCACATGGGCAGTACAAGTTCTCTATAGGTCAGAGACCCGCTTAGCAGGAGCCTTTGAAGTAACAGAAAAGTTGGATTTTTCCAAGCACAGGTGCTCAGCACAGTACTGCCAGCTCCAGTGCTCAAACACAAACTCCTCATATTTGACTTAAACCCCTTAGACTTTTATGCCATTTGACTCACCTCTGCTAAAGCCTAATAGATCATCAGACATGAGATTCCACCAATCCCTTACAGGTGCTGCCTCCATCCCTCAAAACCCCATGCTTTTTCCTTTGACTTGCAAAGACTCAACCCAGGCTCAGTCATGGCTGAAAGGAACCAAGCAGGCTGATGCTTTTGGAAGCAAGAAAGAAGTGCATTGTAATAATATGGTGTAACCTAAAATATCTTTTTTCTTTCCCCTCCCCTCCCATCTCAAGCTTACGTAAATGGGCATCCTAATAATTTTATCTCCTTTAAGAGAAAAGTCCTCGCTCAGGCTTTCTTTATATACCTATATACTAGATTCCTGGAAGATTCAAGGCCAGTACTTTTTCAATCATTTTATCAGTGCCTTTTCTTCTAACATAGTGCCACAAGTCGTGCAAGGGCTAGTGTCAGAGGTACTATAGTACTTGCTTCTCTACTGTTCTGTCTTTCCCAAAAATCCCTTTTTCCCAACCACTCTCCCTCCTGCTTCCCCACCTTTAAAAAAAAAAAAAAAAATGTTGTCATCTGTGTGCTTTGTTCTTTTGGGTTAATGTGGCATAACTCCAGCACAGTCTCAGAAAATAACAATAATGTGATTTGGGCTTAGTATCATTAAACCTGATTAGCAAGGAGTGCTCATGAAAATCCATAATTACCTTGCAAAACAAAAGACATTTTTGCCAGGAAACTACAAATAAATTGACTTCAATTTAACTACTTGAGGGTGCTCCAGAAAAATTAGTGCCACATTGTTTTTTCCTTTGCAGTTTTCTCTCCCTTAGAAATGTCAAAACCCCAATCTGCAAAAAAAAATTAAATAAAAAATAATAAAAAACTTCAAGACTGATTTTAAATATACACGTATTTATATAAAAAAATGTTTCTTGATGGATGGATGTGCTAGTGCTCAGGTACAAGACTAGACTTATCTGCCATTACAGATGTCACCACAACAGGCTCAGAGAGGCCGGTAGCACAGCATTGCTAACATCCACATTGCTAAACTCTTCTACTCCCACCAAAATAGGCAGGTTGTGCAGAGCATTGCCCAGTGGGTCAGCATTTTCCACCTTGCTTAAGCAGGCTTTTCTCTTCACACTTCTGTTGCTGCTTGGAAAAAGGAGATAATGCTTTCTTCACAAGTACAGGCATAAGAAACCTCAGTTTAAGGTCTACACCAGCACACACTCTTCCACTTCTTTCCATTTAAGTTTTATTAGAGGACAGCATGTGCCTGTAGGTTTTTTGAGTCTGTTTTCAGTTGCAAATGAAGATGAAATGAGCCTTTGCATTGAGTGCTGCTTGGAGAGAGAGAAAAAAAAATCAGCAAAGAGCAAAAAAAGAGCCTTTCTTCCCTGCTGCCTCAGGAACAGGGTCTGGGCACTGTGGTACTTGCTTTATTGCAAGTGCCTCAATCTGCCCCAAGTTTTGCTGAGTCCAGGGCTCACTTAGGACTTCTAGTAATGCTGTCCTTAGGAGCAAGGCTATTCTCAAACTGTCAGAAGCCAAAGTCAGCTTACCTTTGTATTATTTTACCTGCTTTCTAACATCAGATGGATCGAGTTAGCAGTTTGTGCAGCCACAACCCTAGTTTTAAACTGGTGGTTGCTGCTGAGCTGCAAATGTCATAGGTGTCTTCCTGTACAGCTCTCACATCTGTATCCAGGGGTTTTTACCATGGGTTAAGTATTTCCCATCTTATGTGGGGCCAAAGCATCAATGCCTGTGTAAGCCCTGCATGCTGTGCACATGCTGAATCCCATTCAGAGACTTAATCAATGCCCTCCCCAGCTGAAGGACAGTCATGTTTACAGTTTGGGAATCTGCCTTTGAATGCAGCACCAGTTAAACTTGGAAGTGTAGGTGGAAACTAATGCTGTAAAATAATATTTGAGAAACTCTCAAGCCCTAGGCAGCAAATGTTTTTTTTTAAAAAAAAAAAAAAAAAAAAAAGTCAGTTTCAGTGAAATGGGAAATGTAGAAAATGCACTGACTGAAGAGTCACCTTCATGGTATATGAGAGAAGTAAGTAAATTTTGTTGTTCCTCTCGGAAGCAGGTAAAATTCCACTTGCACATTTACTTCTACATGCAGGAATATCCAAATAAGTATGATAAGCAGCTTGCTTCCAAAGGTCTAAAGGTTGACTGTCCTGCACAGGTCTCTAGGTAGAAATAAATACAGCTGACAAAATGTGGAGTTCAAAATCTCTGCTACTCCCTCTGCTTCAGTTTTTAATCTAATAGAAACAAAAATCTGCATATTCCCACTTCAGCCAGTTCTTTTTTAGCTCCGCTATATCAGGATTTAAAATTGGGAGCAAAGTTACAGCTTCACAGCTGAAAACTCTACCTTCGACTCTGAAATTTAATAAGCCAGACAAGCAAAGGCCTCGTGTTTATTAACCGCAGAATACCTCTAGACCCAGAACAGAAGATACTAAAGCCACCCAAGAAGCAGTAAAGAGGGCTAGGCAAATAAAGTACCCAGTACTCAAAAACCTCCATCTACTTTCCAGGGAAGAGACTGCATCAGGTACTACCTTAAAATACTAAGATTACATTACAAAACTGTACAGCTTTATGAGACAAATTGAGTTGTTAGACAACCTCCTTTTCACTTTTTATATTTGCTACTTTACCATCACCTAATGTTTTAAAAACAAATAAGAAGCCCACCTACTAGATTAACAATGAAGACAGACAACGGACAAGTTAATTTAGTAGAGATGGAAAGTTTAGAACAACCTTCAAATGTCATCAGCAAAGGTAGTGCAGAAATGCTCCTTCTTTTGCAACACGCTCCTGTCAATTAGCTGAAAATAGCAGTTGCCAGTTCTTTTCTTTATTACCTGTAAAGAACCAAAACTTTGAGGATAATAAACAGCTCCTAGAAAAATGCAATGCTTAGTTCTGCACAATTTTCACTTTTCCATTTTTAATTCCTTAGCTTTCTTTACTATCTTTTGACAGTCTGTGGAGTAAGAGAAAAGGAAACTGGTAAGGAAAAGATGGGACATGAGGGAAGAAAATGCCAAGGAATAATTTAGAGAATACCAAGCCCTCCTTATTTAGCTCATTGACCAGGGCAAGGACATGTCCCTACACCTTCATTAATTAAACAGAAAAGTTAAGATTGTTAGCAAAATTAGGAACAAAAAACTCAAATGAGTTGTTCTGAAACAAAAAAGCCAATGTATTCAGATGACCTTTGAGAATTCCAGCTTCATTAACATTTCAAACAGCACAGCACAAAATTAAGAAGGAAAACAGACTTACAGTGTTATGTGACAGCAATAGTATTATCATTAACATGTCCCTAATTAAGAGGATGACAGTGTTTGTCCGTTTATAAGAAGGGACTCTGCTAATAATGCTGTAGTATGCAAATAGGACTTCTGTAACAAAACTGGGAGAGCCGCAGTTTACTCCACCTCGGGAGCATGAGGAAAGCCAGGCGAGGGTGCCCCCATGCCTGCCCCGCCAGCCTCACCTCAGACGGCTGCAGAGGGACACGCGGGCTGCCGTGCGCTCCCACCGCACAGCGCCCAGGGAAACACGAGGCACATGAGGCACCTCAGCAACAACCGTCACCTCTTTCTGCTGATACCTGGGTGCATATTGCTCCTGTTCCTCTGGAGGGGACCATTCTTCCCTTGGACAAGACAGGGAAACTCTGGCCTTTCAGAGTTTCAGGGAACCGAAATACCAAATTCTTGGGCCACCTCAGAGTCACGTGCCAGCACTGGCACCACACTAAGCAAAGCTGTTAAGTGTGGTCATACATTTCTTACACTGCCCCAGTCTCACATTCAGTAACTGGTTTGCCGATAAATGTTTTGGGATGCTGGGGTAGAAAAATAAACCATCAAAACCAAGACTTAATAGATAAATGCAATGGACTCCCTTTTTGTATCCCAGACAGGCAGGCAAGCTCTTCCTGCAGAAAGCAGCTCCCCTCACAGACAGGCTAGGCTGGGTCCAGCTGTTGTGTGCAGCTGCCCAGGCAGGTAAAATATGTCCACTCATTCAGAACTGCATAACATGGAACTTCATAGGTCTGCATGCAGGCTTTATTTTAAAGCATACATAGTGTTTCTGCTACTTTGTCCCCCAAATTATTCTACTGTTATATCTCACTGCCGAGAACTATACCCCAGGGTTTGGCTTGGGCTCAGCTTTGTTTTGTTTTCAATTCACCTGCAATCTCCATCCTTTTTAAGGTTTGCATTCCCAAGCTATAGCACCCACAGACTGCTTGGTCATCAGGCAACAGGTTGGGCAGGGGGGTTGGACTAGATGATCTCCAGAGGCCTCTTCCAACCTTAACAATTCTGTGATTCTCTGATGTCAGACTCAACTGAAAATTTTCTCATGAAGGTTCTTATCAAGAGGCAAGATGGAGTAGGAAGTTCTTGAAAGGGTCCCTTCTCCTGAGGTGGGGTGAAGGGCTGGGCATGCTGAAGTCTTCAAGTGTCACTGCCAACCCACTACTCTGATGAAATGCAAGTTGTATACTTTCAATCTATCCTCCTGTAATTCCTTTTCCACACAGTCAAAGAGATTGAAACAACAACTTATTCTTGTTAGGGGAGGGGAAACTGCCTGTAATCGCCCTCTCTGTGCATTAAGAAAACATTTAGATTATGAGCTTGCTTACAAATTCCCAGAATAATCAGACAGTTTAGTCAGCCATTTCCTTTGGCCATATAATCATGGACAAAAGGTCTCATCAAGCTTTTATGTAATTATTGCTATGCCACAAATTATGGCAGCAACCTATTAAGGGTTAAGGGAATAATTATTATGGGGCTGAGAGACTTGGTAAACAGTGTAAGTTCAAGGATGAACCAGATTTGTTGATCCCAGCAGAGAATCACGATTAAGATGTAATATTTCCTTAAGTTTCTCTCCCGCCCCATACCACCACCCCCACTGTATCTGTATTAAAAAGGCAATTTATGCTTTGCAGTTGCTAGATTGGCCAGTGTATTTCACAGCAGGCAGGTAAGATTAAAGTGTCCATCACGACAAGCTGTCCATTCCCCGTTGCTATATTATCAAATCCTATTGATATTAGAGCCATAGAAAACTGGAGGAAATATATTCATTTGCTTCAAGTTTATAGGATTCTGACATACCTGTAGTCTTCTTTAATGGAAAGAAAAGAAAACCCCCAAAGTCCCCCACAAAGGCGATGAGAGTTTGAGACTGAGCCGCACCATGCACACTTGCTGTACTTGTTCAGGAACATTACAAAGTATCTTCTCATGAGGCCTTGACAGCAGGCAAATAATCAGAAAAGAAACCAGAGCCTCTTGAAACATGAGGCTCATCTGTTTAAACATGACAACCACTTATCCCACCTGGCAAGGCCAAATGAGGGCTGCTTTGAGCAACTTTTTCTCCCACAAGACTACTACCCACCACTTCCATACAAACCAGCATAATGGTCTGCAGGTGAGGGACCTTTCCAGGTGCTTCACTGGCTGCACGCACCAACTCCCCAAAACTACAGCTTTGTCATCTGTTGCCAGAAGTCAATAATGCAGCTTTACTGTCTCCATTATACTCATCTCACACTTACCTCATAGTAGACATTGAAGCTCCTTCTAGGTACAATTATTGATATGCTCCTCATCCAAGTTTGAAAGCCAGGGAAGAGTCACTTCATTAACACTCTTCAAACTGTACAATCATGGCAATTCTAAATTACCTAAGACCTACATGACTGCTTTTACATATTGCTCCTTGTAAATCAGTGGAGCCAATTTGTTTGGAAAACAAAACTTTTGTGCTTTGCTTATGGTTTGATCCAAGACTAGAGCCAGGGATAACAACACTGGAATTTTAAGGGTAATATTGCCAATCAATTCAAGGTAGCCAGGACCTTCACCCCAGCAAGCTCACCACAAGTGTTGTGTGTGCCCAGAAGCAAACATTTGTCACTTTGTTCCACAAGGGGTCACATAGCCAGGGTAGGTAACAAGAGTGCACATCCCGGAGCAAGCTGGCGAGCTGGCAGTCAGGTACCTTAGTCAGCAGGAGCCAATTCAAGTTGAAAAACTTCCTGGGGCATTCCAGGGCTGAGGGTGGGCACAGTCTAAAGGGACAGAGGGAGGAATAAATGGTCACACAGCAAAGTGCTGCTGGGAAGACCCCCATGGAGCTCTGTCAGAGCCTGGTTACATCTCAGTTTTCCTTGTGGTGCAAGATCTATTTCTTTCTCTGGAACTGCGGTCAAAAGCACAGAAGTTGCCCTTCCAAGTTCATAGATTAGGCTGAGCTGGAAGAAAAGACACCTCTAGGATACCCATAAGTGTTCACACTCCCCACAAACTGCTTACCTTTTGGATGCTTGCTGACACAAAGCCCTATTAACACACAATTGAAGGAATTTAAATGAGGGAGCATTTTCTCAGAAGCCTCTGCTAGATACCCTTTATGTCTGGTCAAAGAGACACCTTTCTTCTAGTCACTAAAGCCTCCTGCTACTTAAAAAGCAGGACTGCCTCAGGATAGATGTGTCCTTACAAAGAAACTACAAAAAACTTCCTGTCCCATCCCTTCACTGATGAGTCACATCCTCTGAGGCAACAGCCCAACACAGAGAAATTAAAACTTTTACAGCTCAGAACAGAGTGAAAAGGCAAATAAGTAAGAGTCAAGAGGTTAAAAATGCTACTCAACATAAAGCAGAGAACTTTAAAGTGAATTATTCATATTAAGCAAATCCAGGAAATCTTGCATACACTTCCATTAAGGGGAATAGGCTCAATAAACCAATGGGTAGGTAGGGATGGATTTCCTCTGCAGACCGTAGCTGGCAATTGATGAACATGGCCACCTGTGGTTCACTTTTCTCACCTGTTCTAACAAGAGTTGTACTAGGTTTCCATCCCTATGGACCGATACCATCTGCTGAGGCAGAGGTGCTGGAAGCCCAGCCTTCTCCTTCCATGAAGGGATGGGAGCCTGCTACTAAAGCAGCCTTTTCCACGCCTCCAAACTAGGGCCTCTCAGCCAGATCTACACCTAGATGCTCCTGTTTTCAGGAATGGTACAACACAAGGACTTCTGCTTTGCCACCCTCAAGTCTAGCAATCCTCAGAGTTTATCTGAGGACAAGCAGGTCTTGTGCCAGTCACATTCAAGTTGATAACCACTCTGAACTCTATCCACACCACCACCATTGACTGCAAAGGTCCAAATACAGTGCCAATCCCCTTCAAATGAGAAGCATTCACTGCCTTTCACAAAACACTAAGATCTACATTTCACTGTCGAGGTACCTTTCCTCTTTGAAGCCATGTTCACTTAAACCTCAAATAAGTAAAGCAGCTTCCACTGAAGATTCATTAGTAGCAATGTAGAAGATGGAAGATACCAAAAGGGAATAGATGGTATCTCATAGTCCTAGTCAAATCTTGTAAGGGAGCATTTTTGTTCACCCCTGCAGAGATCAAAAGATTGCTGAAGAACATCTCCAGCTAAAGATCCAGACCTTTTCAGAAAAGGCAAGGTCAAAGACAAAAGACTGCTAGCTCTGAATACAGGAGTTGGCTTGTAACAAGAGAAAAGGTCTCTTATGCTTCGTATTTATTTTGTCTTGGCAGGACTCAGCTAATGACATGTTCCTCATTGCAACACAGGCAACGTCTCATGACAAGTATGAACAGCAACAAGGAGACAAAGCCGCTAGCGAGGCTGTGTGGGGGGCTTACATGCAGCAGGGGCACGTAAGAGATTAACATAGAATTTGATCCACAAAACAACATTAAAAAATAAAAATCTTGCATCAAACATTGGGAAGAATCCATCTCTCTACATAGATCTTAATTGTTAATTGGCAGTAATCTTGGATTTCAGCCTCCACACACCTTAGGTGTACATACCTAATCAAATATACAATAAAAAAATCCAGCAGTGTGACAGACATCCATAGCACTTTCCCGATCAGGTTAACAGCTGGACAGACAGCAAGAGAAAATAGCTAGGAGGCAGCCGAGCTTGTTATCCTGCAGCAAAGCTGAGGTAATTTAGCAGACACAGAAACCAGTAATATTTACTCAGGTAATATTTACACTTGAGACTCCCCCAGACACATTGTGACAAGGGAGGAATAGGGGCCTGGTTATCAGGTGAGCGGTGCAGGCAGGAGCAGGGCAAACATCTGCAAACCTCAGCAGCTCTGCAGTCGCCAGCTCTTCAGACCTTTTGCAGGAGCCACAAACTAATCCACAAGGAACCCACATGTGAGAGCGCTGGATCCAGCTAGAGCTCTGCAGCTCTGTGAGGAACTATAAATGACTAATTGAAGGCTGAAGAGCATTACCATTACTCATTTCACCTAGGACTTCCCATCATTGGTGGTACCATTGGTTTCAATTAGCTTCTATTCTGATGGGTGCTGACGAGATAAGAGATTAATGCCCAGAGGTGGTAAACTCTGAAATACAGATTTCCTACTTGATGCCTTGGTGCTTTCAAGTTAGTTGCCTCACTTGATGCATGTAATCCTTAGCTCTGAAAGGTCTCAAAGCCACAGTTTGTTTGAAAATCTACT
>NW_010576798.1:157463-184084 GCF_000705375.1 Tinamus guttatus | reverse complement strand
TTACTGCAGCAGCTGCACACGTGACCACAGAATTCATGCAGTGCTGTCCTTTCCCTCCTGACAACATGAATTTTAGAAAATGTCACATTCCTGACACGCCGTGGAGTTCAGAATACGGCCTGGTAGGGCACACTGTAGAAACTGTCCTGAGGGGCAGGGCAGAGACCATGATGCCAGCACAAAGTCTGCACGCTCACCAGTCTCCTTGAATGCTCCACAAGGATCTTACAGCTCCTCTTATATGTGCCCTCCATATAGGGCTGCATGAGCAATGAGCACAGACCAAAAACACCCAAGATATTTATAAGCCATCAGGAAGAAAAAAAAAAATGATAGTTGTTATTTTTTCAATTCATAGCCTGAATTCAATTCATAGTTATTCACTTCAGTAAAAAAAGGAAATAAATCTTGTTTTTAGGGCCTCTTGAAGCTTGTTGAACGCTGGCAGAATGCTTTGCATTTATTATGCAGCCATAGCGCCTTACCCAGTGATAAGGCATCATTTTGCATTGACAAGTTTGCTAGTGGCTCCATTTATACACCACACTGACAAACCTTGCTCCTTAGCAAGGCATCACACCCTCTAGAGCTTCATGTCTTCCAATGTCAGAGGTGGGGAGGGGAAAAAAAAAAAAAAAAAAACAGTTGATTCCTTTCCTCAGCTGATCTTTCCCCAAACGCTGAGGTTTAGGCTGTGTACACGATTTAGTTTGGCAAGATCCCTGGCAATGAGAGCATCCTCTTTAGCCACAGAGGACTTGGGATGACCAAGGAACACTCATAAAACAAGATAAATACAACAAAGATTTTCCTAATTAAGTGGAGGCCATCAAACACAACTGAGCTTTTTAAAGAAGCATTGCAGGGTTTAAAAAAAGGCAGCTGCTGTTGCCCAAACTGCTCCTGAGAGGATCCTAGGAGCAGCAAGCTTTCCATATCTAGAGTATGTTTGCCTACTAGATACTTACCAACATATCTATGTACACTTAATAAAAGTGAAAACCTACCCAAACCTCAGCAGTCTAGACACCCACTGGGGGTTTAGCACACGGTGTCGCTACATCTGTTTACTTCCTCACACACCAAGAGCACTCCCAATAAAGTCCTGAAGGCTTCAGGCAAAGTCTTCTAGGGTGCAATACCACTGCCACAGGCAGGGAGAGAAAATAAATGACTTCAGGTGCTCAGGGAACATTAGTGGTGCTGCAGGCAGAGAGGCAAGCAGTGGAAAATAAATACAGCTAAACAGTAGGGAGTAGATTACTTCTGCTCCTTCAGACTCCCACTGGGGAAGGGGATGGCAAATGTGCGGTTGGAAGGAGCTCCCACATTTGCAGGGCCTCTCACTGATCCCCTTTCCTTTGAAGGTCTCCAGACCACCTTTCCAGGGTCCTTTCCTTAAGCAGCCCAGCAGGCAGCAGTGGTCTGCGCAGTGCCCCGCTGCAGGGAGCCCAGCACACCAGGCCTTACCCATCGCCTTGCTCACCACACGGGCTCTCCAACCACACTTCAGAGGAGGATCTCATTTACACCATCAGTTTCACCTCCAGGTAGCTCTGCAAAAGGCTTCACAAGCTCAGCTAGTCCTTAGCACCAGCAGCAAAGCGCACGCTGCTGCAGCATCAGCATGTGATTTTCTGAGGAACACGCACAGGGCCTAGATCTGAAAGAGCAACCTGGGCAGCACAGACCACAAAGGCAAAGCAACACAAGCCCCAAATTACAGGGTGCCCAACACCCACCCACCCCATCCCATCCTCTCAGTCAGGGATGGCTGCTCGCTACCACAGGTGACTCAGGAGCCGTAGGTGACCCCAGCACAGACCAGGCCTCGGGGTCTGAGCAGCCACGTCCCTCAACACAGCAAGAGAATAAGCCACATCCTAGGTCCTACCTGGAACAGCTGGAGCTGCAGCCCAGGGAACAGAGCCACGTGAAGTCCACCCAACACAGCTCAAACAAGGCTGGGGGCCCCAGGCTGAGCTTAAATGGGTGCCTGGGTCTTGGAGGAAAAGAAGGGGAGGGAGGGGGCCCCAGGTGAGGGTGATCAGAGCTATTAAGGATATCATTACAGCCAGAGAACTTGTATTCCCCATAAACTTTGACGAGAGTCAAGTTTTACTCAGCTGAAAGTTGCTTTTTTTCAAAAATTGAATCAGGCCCCCAAAATGAGCCTGGTATTTTTAAACAATCTAGTGCTTAAAAGTAGCAAATTCCCTTTGCTAAATCCTTTTTTTTAAATAAATATGTCTTAATTATATTAATAATGTTTTCCCTTCTTCCATATAAACTTTGTAAAATAAGAATTTTCAGTCAGTGAAAATGCTGCACCTAAGAACTGCATAATTGCTCTGCATCAGCATTAATCTGCTGAATTGCCCTGTATCAAGAGCTTTACAAGTGCCACTAAATCAAGAACAGCTTTTGAATAGCACTAGCATTATGAAAACTCAGGAAGAGGAATCGTTGTGCACTGATACCCTTCCTACCTTGCTAGCAGAGCACCCCACACTGTGCAGAGGCCTCAGAATTCCCAAAGATTCAGAGAGTTCTGTCTCCCAGGGCTTCTTAAGTCAAGAAAGGAAGGAAGGGAGAGAGAGGATGGCACACAACATCCAGACCTCCAGTTCCTTAGAAAATATTCCCAGATACACCCCGAAACTCAAAGGAGAAGGTAAAGAGAACCAGATTTTTTCTTTTCTGATTTACTCCTCCTATTACAGCTTTTGGAGTTGGCAGCATCTGCAGTTCTTCAGCAGGCAGTCTCAGAGAGCCTTGCAGTGAGTTGTAACTGTGTTACAGACAAAAAGAAATGCGTAATCTTTGCTCGATCTCTGCCGTTGCTTCTAAGATTTCGGAGTGAATCATGAAACCAATGTACATCCTAAACTTCTCTGTTAAAATCGTAAGCAACTTAACAAGTTGTGAGTTGCATTTCATTTTCAACTCTCTTTATGGAGAGATTTTTGAAGTGGTACCAGAAAACATAGCAAGGAATTTTAAAAAGCAGTAGTTTGCATTATTAACATGAATGAATTTTAAAACTGCAGCTTTACTTTTAACTTCTTTGCTTTTCCATTATTAACTTCCACATTTCTCTGTGCTTAGCATAGCCCCGTGTAGAAATATGCTGAAGTGAGCTCAAGTAATTTAATATGAAGTTGAAAAAGGCTTGGATAATTATGGCAAGTTCATATCCATCTAGAGAGATTAAAAAAAAAAAGGGGGGGAAAGAAAATGCATGTGATTTTTGACACCTACGCAAGTGAGAGCACCCCTGACGTCTGCCCTTAACTGAGGAGCTGGGGGCAACTGAGGCTCTAGCAAGAGGAGCCGCTGGGGCTCCTGGAGCTGTAGGCACCACCTGAGGTCAGAAGTCCCAGGAGCAGCATAGTCCCTCCTTCCTGGACTGTCCTTCCACACCAGCAGCTGCCTTTACACATAAATAAAATAAGGTACTGCAGCCACTGCGGGAGGATGGGCTGGGTAGGGGCTGCACTTTCCCCCCAGAGAGGAGTGCTGGCTGTTGCCCCATCTCACACCTTTCTGCCTGCTGTCAGGAGATTGATTTCCGCAATGGGAAAGGAAGAAGATCATTTCTATGACTGAGGAGACAGAAAGGGAAAAGACCAACCCCCTAGGCAGCAGCCCCTGGGAATGATGCTGCCCCCAAACCCAGCCAAAAACTCTCCATCCCGCTTTCTCTTTTGGATACAGTTCTGGAGCCGATGAGTGAGCGAACCTACCTAGAAATTGCTCTCAGTATTACATGCCTGGTTCTCCCTGGAGAGCCCCCTCCAAAAACTCTGTGCAGAAACGGGAGGAAAGGCAGCCTTTCCTAACCTAAAAGCAAGGAGGTTTCACTGCACCACTCTGCACGCCCACGGCAGCATGTACAGCTAGTGCAAGCTGTGCATGTTTGCAGACTGGAGACTCTTCATTTTGTTTTTAGGGTAAAATACTCAGTGTTATAAAAATCTAGTTTTAAAGCTGCATGTCACCCTAGAAGAGGAATATTTAGCAAGCCAAGAAGCAGCTATATTGAAATGACATGACTAAGAGCAAACTGAATTCCTCTGCAGCAGCCAGAAATTGCTTGTTTTCTGGGTGAGAGAAGGCTAAAAAAAAAACCTTCATATGGAAGCAGGAAGATTTTATGGCATTTACAGAATTAGCGCAGAAGAGAAGCCTATGGCTCAGGATATTTCCAGGACCAACTGCAGCAGAACCGCAGGAAAAAAATAAAATAAAAAAGCTAGAGAAGAAAAGCACATAGATTATCAATCTACCTAAACAGTGCATTAAAAGCAAAACATTTGAAAGGTCTAGAGCTACGCACTTCCCTGTGATTAAAAAGAATAAATAAAAAGAGATTTAATAGCAGCTGCTAAACCAACATAGAACAAACATGAATTAGTGGCCAACCAAGAGCTGTACACTGAAAATGTTAATTAAAAAGGGCTTTGAAGTAACAAAACACAATTTGTCAGAATTTGCCTAGGAACAAGATTGAGCCTTTGCTTTGGGGTTTATCAAACAGAAGGGAGGTCTAGAATCCATGAGCTGCAATCAGACCATATTGCAGCTCATGTTGCACGTTGACACGTTACAGCTATTTGGAGAAGGTCAATCCAAGCCTCCCAAAACTGCCCAGCTTCTGAAGACCTCCATTACCAGAACTAAGATACTATTGAGCTCAGATTGCAGCTCCAAGTGTGTCACAGGGGAGAAATATTGGAGTTTTTTCGTTCAAGCCTTTGAGGAAATAGAGTTGTTTGCTGCACAAGAGGCTGACTCCAACCCAGGACATAACCCTGCAAAACGTGTTCCTCCCTTCAGCACTAACACGACCACAGAATAGCAATATCCAGATACGACCAGCCTTTATTTAAAAGAAAGTCAGGCTGCAGTTGAGATGTCATTTGAGCAGTTGCACTCTGCTGTAAGCAAGGAGTTAGAGAAAAATAAGTAACGGAGCTAAGTTCAGGCACTGTGGACATGCTGTAGCAATAATACGAAGGCAAACAGAACCGAGGAAGAGAGCATCTCCTCGCAGGGAAGGAGCAGTCTCACTGATCAATGAGATAAGCCCATTAACAGCTAGAAGAAAGGAAATCAGAGGCTGAAAACAAAAATCAGAATATTAGGACAAGCTGTCCAGGCTGGTGACAAAAGCACAGATCATGGTACAAAGAGCAGGACAGACAGGAGAGAAAGCAGCAGCATAATTTGCTTTAAGATGGGGGAAGAAAGAAACCTAAATGTCAAGCTGCTCTGCAGAGGGATGCGGGAAAAACCACCCTGCACAAAATCTACCCTGAGCACGGTGCATGAAGGCAACAATAACGAACCTGACTTTGTCATCTAGAAACCTCTGAATAGAAACGCCAGCCTCACTGGAAAGAGAGAAGGAAAGAGAGAAGGAAAGAGAGAAGGAAAGAGAGAAGGAAAGAGAGAAGGAAAGAGAGAAGGAAAGAGAGAAGGAAAGAGAGAAGGAAAGAGGGAGAGAAAGAGGGAGAGAAAGAGGGAGAGAAAGAGGGAGAGAAAGAGGGAGAGAAAGAGGGAGAGAGAGAAAGAGGGAGAGAGAGAGGGAGAGAAAGAGGGAGAGAAAGAGAGAGAGGGAGAGAAAGGGAAGAAAGAGAGAGAGAAAGAAAGTCTGCAAATGTCATTGCTGCACCACAGCAAAGAAAAAATATGGAGCTAAACTCAAAGGAGAAAAAAAAATCACTTGTGAAACATACTGAACTTAAAGGTCTCGGTACAGAAGCTGAGCGGTATTTCTTGAGCCAGATACTGCTGCTCACTGGCCTTGAGTTTTGTACACAGGAGGCAAAAAATCCTCAAGAGCTGCCTGGCAGGTAAGCGGCCCTGCTAAGTATCCCTGATTAATCCATGAAATTGTGCCAGCGCTCTGAAAGGATGAGCAATGCCACGCGCTTCACAGATCACGGCTCCAGGGGTGCGGGAAACGCTCCCTCGTGAGCCCTCCGCAGGCTCCCGGGCTCCGCAGGCGCTGCGTTGGGTGGCTTGAAGGCCCCTTTCCTACAGCCAAGGGGCTTGCTAGCTGGGTACTGAGGAGCACTTGGGAAATGAGGAGCCTCCGGTTGAGCTGCGTGTGCTGCTTCGCACCCACCGCGTGTGCGGCAGCGCCGTGGAGGGGCGCACGGGAAAACGGGAAACGCAAGGCAAGGACTCCAGGGGTCGGAGAAACACGGGGCTCGCTGCCTTACTGCAAGAACTGGATGTCCACCGCTGCCAGAAGCAAGATTTAGAGGAGAAAAAAAAAAAAAAAAAACAAGACAACAAAGAGATATATGGAGAGAGACTACACAAACTGCAGGGTTTTGAGCCTGCTGATAGAGTCAGAAAAATAATCTCTGCTGCTTTCACCTCCCGCCTAACCTACACATAGATGTTTCTATTAAGGTTTTAGGTACAGCTCCTTATGGCAATGCCAAGGAGTTTGATGAAGCATTGTTGTTTAAGGTGCAAGAGCACTAACTGCAGTTGAAAAGATTGCCTCGATTTGCAGAAAAGCTGGAGGTCTTTTTCTCAAATACACTGTGGCTAACAAATGTAGAAACATCTATTATTAAAAAAAAATGCTTTTGCAAAGGGAAAAATATAACCCCACCATGACAATATGGATATTTCCTCATTTTGCCTGGGTATTCCAAAACAGTTCTTGGTGCAATAGCATTTGTCTGGGAGTGCCTTAGTCCACTGAAGCCAAAAGCATCCCAGATTTGTCAGATTCACTGAGGTTCATGCTGAAGAGTCAACAGACTTTGAAAGAAAAACAAACATGTTATTCTAGAAAAGCAGTGGGCAAGGTCTAGAACAGCTTGGAAACAGAGTGACAAAAAACAAGCATGAGGTGAATAAAGGCAAATCTAACCTGTATCTGAAATCTAACTTGTTGCCAAGCAATCATTTAAGATTTCTCCAGGACACATTTCAGCAAAGATAATACTGCTCCTGAAGGTCCTAAATGCAGCAAGCTTTATCCCGACCAGCTTTACCTCTCAGACATCCCTTAACAGCCAGAGGCGAGCGCTGGCCAGCCTCAGAGATGGTGTCTGCCAAGGGGGACTGTGCTTGAGGCTTGCCCTTGAGCTGGTCACAGCTGCAGTTTACCAGCTGAATCTTCAAAGCTGTTCCTGGAACCCTGCTTTACCTTTCTTGCCAGTGAGTTTAGAGAAGCTGATTGCATTACAGCCCTGATGAGCTCTGTGCATTTGTGGGAGCACAAATTAGATACTGCCGCTGTCCATGGGATGATAGGCAAAGTCGTTTTGGCACTTGGATGTTTTGCCCCCTCTCTAGCTGGAGGATCAAATTTACACCACTCAGGTACTTTCTTTCCCAGATTGCTTATCTCTATTGCATTAGGAACTCCCTCCCGGCTCTGCAATGACTGTGAACTTGAATGTAACGAGAGATGGTTCCGTGCTCCTGTGGTTCTCGGGTAGCCGGCTCGCGTCCCCGTGCCATGACGGGGTGCCCGGTGGCACCATCCTGCGGCAGCCCCAGCAGGACGGGTGCTCCTGCCCACCCTGCCCTGGTGCCACAACGCCGTAGCGCTCCCTCCGCAGCCCCACTGCACGTGCCCATCGCTCCTGTCGCAGTTCGGGTATGTCGCCACAGACCACACTGTTACGTGATGTTATAACAGTCCAGTGATGCAATGGTTAATGCAAAGTTTGAGAAGCTATTGCCCTTGCTACAACTTATATGTATTTTCGAGATGCTTCGGTGTCTTCACCTTTTGGGAGCACAGTGCCACAGTGTGAGTGGGCAGCAGAATTAGTTGCAATTAGCTTCAAAATTAAAGCCTGTCCTGGGAAATTAAAGTGGTGGCAGATGCTTTAAGCAGATCTCCCTAGCAGCGAGTAGACACACCTGATAAATGTGTAGGAGAGACGGTCACAGAAACTGCTGATTTTGTCCCAGAAATGTTGGCTGTGCAAACTATAACCTTCAGCCATCCAGTCATAAATTACTTTTTCGAATGTCTTTTCAAATATATCTTCTATTGAACAACTTCTATAAGAAGATTCTTTAGGAGCTCCCCCCAAAATTTCATTATTGCCTAAGTGCTCTGTGACTTGATGGCGCAAATAACTACCTTAATACAAGATGGTATGATGAGATCTGTGATCCAGCATACGACTGAAATTATACCCATGAGATGGAGATGGCTATCTTAAGGAAATCCCAGGTGAGAGAGCTGAAAAGTACAGAATATAAGGTATATTGAGATGGAAAAAAATGGGACACCAAGAAACAGAAAGGGTATGTGGACACATTAGAGGTTTGTTTTTTTTTTTTACCACACATGAACCGCCCCCACGTAACTAGAGCCTATGCCTACACAAAAGCACAAAAAGCAACCCCGCAAGCCACCAGGTAACCTCGTCACCTGAACTTGGGGTAGAAATGCTTCATAGCTTAAAGCAAAAGAGGAGAAATGCATTTCTGGCACAGCACACCAACCCTCTTCCATGTGTTGCCTGCAGCCAAAACGTCAAGTGAGGCCATGGCAGGCAACCACACACATTACCACACAGATTACCTTGTGTTGATATTTGGTTTCCAAAGAGGATCCGGACGGGCAGGGAACTTTGTGGGATACCTGCTAACACACATCGCACACAGCTGTCAAACATCCACAGTTCAAAGGGGTGAGCAGCAAACTCAGCCAGCCGTGCTGAGGTTTTCACTGATTTTGCCATGACTTTGCCCTGGTGGAAGCGCAGGGCTTCACCTGTGCTTGGAAGGAGAGTAAGAGCCTGTTATGTTTCGGTGTTTCATGTGAACGAGCTTGAAGCAGACCCAATGACATTGTGTTTAGGTTACTTTCAAACTCTGGTTCTGCCTCCAGGGACCATAAAGTTCACGCTGAGAAATAGAAACGGGAGAAGAAAGAAGCTTCTGAAAGAAGATGAAAATATTTGGGGAAAAAAAAAAAAAAAGACGGTGAGGTAAGTGAGCACAAAAACCTGCAGTGCGGGCCTCTTGTCAGGAGGCTTTCAGAGGGCGATGGATCTGGCAAATTAATCTTAATTGGATGACAAAATCTGTATCGTACTGGGTGGGAAAGAGCTTTGCAGGAAAAGCAGAGAAGGAAAAAGATGTTAAGAGTTCTCGGGATGTTACCTGGTCACGTTTCCCCCACCACTCTGTGTCCTGCTGTCCTTTGCTGCGCACGTCCCCCTCCATGTCAGCTCACAGCGGGCTCGGACGGGGCACGCAGAGCGAAAGCCACTACCTAATGCAGGCAGGAAATGGGACTCAGGTCCAGGGACTGAGGCAGGGAGAGCAAAACTTGTCTCAGCCTTTATCTCGCACCTTTGAGATGCTGCCGTAGCACAGAAACCTTGAACGAAAAGCGCATTTTTATCTACTTCTTGAGGTACACCCATACTGTTGATCTGGAAGACTTGGAAAGCGCCAAGGAGACGATTGGGCATTTGTGCCAGCTAAAAGAGAGACATATTTGCCAAAACTCTGTGCAGAAGCTAAAACTTGTGATGCTTTGGAGAAGGGATAACAGCACCCATCCAGTGGCACTAAAAGGCATCTGGAAGAAGGAAGAAAAACTCCAAAGCCATCTAATCTACCTTGAGCCCCCGCAGAATGCTGAAGTGTCTGTGTCCAGTGACTACGCTAGGCTCAGAAACTTCTACCTTTTTAACATGCTATCATAAATCAGCATGTCTGTAAGAGATGGCACCGCAGCATCCAGGTTGTCTCATATGCGAGCGGGAGGAGGAAAGCCAGAAGTTAGGATTTTTGTGCAGGAGGCCTACTTCTCCTCTGACAACAGAGGGTAGCAACTGGCCCTCAGTTAGCAGGTCTTGAAGACCTTAGAAAGGCCTTTAGACCCTAGAAATTCTGCAGCTGGCAGAAAATTCCAACTATCTCATTCCGTGATGTGAGCTGTTGTACGTGTGAAGCGAGGGGTAACGCAGCAGCAGGCAGGGCACCGCTGAGTCTGCCAAAGAGGAGGCTGAGCCGCTTCTCCCTTTGTCAGCTTTGTGTTCACACTTTCACCAAACTGAGTTCTTGCCCTAAGCTGACCTAACCAAGGGAAGCAGAAACTTCAGGCATTGCCTCAACCCCTTCGTTCCCAAAACCTGGCAAAGGGGAAAGCGGTGCCACGAGCCGCAGCTCCGATGGCTGCCGCATGCACCAGGCCCCGCTGCCGCCTGCACCGGGCCTGACCCAGCAGCACCTCAGCCCTTTGCTCCACTCAGAGCAAATAAAGACCTTTTCCAAAGAGATTGTGCCAGGAAATAAGCTAAGAGCTTCTGCTGAGAGACACTGTGCCATTTTGATGAGCGTTGGAAATCTCATTGCCCCTTTGGGTGCTAATGGCCCTGAAGGCCGGCTCGGCCTGTTCCTCCAAGGGGTTGCTAGTGCAGGGTTAACCATCACATACATCATCACCCACAGAGGCAGCAGCGCTTCTGCTGGCTTCAAAGATAGCAGCGCCAAACTGGAGGATTACGGGGACTCTGATTGCATTCCCTGTAGTTTATTAACAAGGGTGCTGAGACCATAGGAGTGTCAGCAGAGCTCCAGGCTCGCGAGCAAGGACGTTTGGGGGTTTATTAGCAGAATACGAGCAAAGGAAGGGTCCCACACTCCCCTGTGCCTTGCAGGATGCTGCTGACATCTTCTGCAAGGCAACAGCAGGGATGTCTCAGCACAGCACCGTGAGGTTTCTGGTAAGAAAAAAGACAAGTTTGTAATATCTGCCTTTTAAAAAAACTAGTTAGGGCTTGCGCATGTTTTGTTATTCCTATTTTTCTGGCAGTGTTTAGAGTACTAACTGCATTAGCTCACAGACTGCTTTAAATCAATAGGAAGAGAAAGTTATTTTCACAGAAACAAAGAGGCTGGAAAACAGGGTCTCAGCAAAAAGGTGACTATTAGCCGAAGCATCGTTCCTTCCGCCTGATGTTTTTCCCCAAGGAAGCATTCTGCTCTCTCCATGGAAACTTTCTGGTCATTACTTTACAGAACAGAGCAGAGAGGTAACTGAAGAAGCTTACAGCTAAAATTACAAGCTACCAATGGGATTAAACATATTTTTCCCTGGCACAGTTAGTGAAGATAATGCAGAAGTTTACAATGCTATTGTTCCAGCTCCCTGGGCTTGTTAAAGTGCAGAAGACAATCTGTGGCTGCTATTTTGTATCTAAGCAACTGTCTGACTCTATATCTACTAATAAGAAAGGGTATAATTATATGCTGCTACTTTAATTAGCAGCAGATGCCTATGTTTATGAAATAAAATGGAAGATTTGCTGAAGGGCAGAGTCTTGCTTATAGGCAGATCACAAGGGCAGTGTCGTAGCCTTTCAAAGGCTTTACACTTGCCCCTCGCCCCAGGCAGGGCACAGTGGGGGCTGGTACGGGGGCAGACAAGTGGGTCCGCGTTCAGCTCTCGCCAAGGCCCGTGTGGTAACACCGTGGAGGAGGATAAATCTCTCGGCCGCGTGGACTCAGCGCTGCTCACGCCGGGGCCAAGCGGGCGCTCCGGAGCAGCACACAAAAAGCCTTGTTGCAATCCCGCAATGTCTCCGAGGTGCTTCAGCAGCATGAGGCGATGCAGCACAGTGTTTTTATCCAGAAAGATAACCACAATAGGAGCTACTGCCGAGAGTCCTTCTTTGCTAACAAGAGCAAAAGCGAGTACCTACAAAACAAAGCACAACACACAGTCTCTTTCAAAAACGCAAGCGGATACAGCAAATAGATGGATACAACTCTGTCCAGGATGAGAGAGTTGTTCAAGGAGCCTCTGATTTCCATTATTCAGTATTTTTAGCCTTGTTTCTATGGAAACAGCACTTGTGCGATCCTACTGTCCTGCGAGCAAGTGGCTGATGCACACACGTGTATGTGTGTCTGGGGGTTTCTCACCCCCCCTGGCCTCCAGCAACTTTGAACGAATCTGCCAGCAAAATTGAGGTTTCTGGGATAATCAGACACAACCAGTTTTGGGAAAACATCCAGCTAAAAGAAAAAGAGGTCTTGGAAGTTCCTCAGCTCAGGAAACCTCAGCAGACCCTGAAGCGCACCCAAAGAGTAGAACAAGAGAAGCTGCCTCAGTAAACGCTGCAACTGAGGGATGTGCTTCTGCTGTTCATCGTCAAACACTTTGTGACACCCTGTCTGCCACAGTCCATAGCAAGGCAGGTTCTTGGGTTTGGTGCTCACCAAAAACACCTTCAGAGTCAAGGTTTCTGCTTGCAAATTGTAGAAATGCAAGACAGGCTGCTTGAGAGCTTGGCCCACCCACAGAGTAGCCAGCATCTGTTTTTGCTAGTTGTCCATCTCTCAGGGTGCCTTGGTGTGCCTCTTGTGCCTCTAGAGAAATGCCAGAAAGTGGTCACCTCAATTCAGCCCTTCTCTTTGTTCCTTCAGAAGGAGCCAGCCTGCTGCCTCACAGCCATGTAGAGGAGAAAATAAAGGGCAGGTCAGGATCACCAATCCAAATTAAGGGCAAATGCTGGGCATCTGTTACTACCTTCCTCATTTGGGGAAGATACAAAGGTACACTTAAGGATTTCGTATCATACACATCACACCCCGCTGTCATTCCTGTTAATCCAGTTACAGGAATTAAATTGTACGGGATTGCACCCTAGCAGGCTGTAAGCCCAGGCAAGTGGATAATTGGGACCTTTCTCTTCCTCCCCTGCACTCCCAAGCCCTGCTCCGCTCCGAGCGGGAGCTGGCAGCCATTTCTGCGCTTGCCGCAGCGGAGCCTGTGGCAGAGACGCGCACCAGATGCTTCCCCCCCACGCCCAGCTCTGCTCTCGCTCCGATTCTGTGGCTCTCCCTCAAAATTCAAGGTCACGCCGGTAGGAAAAGGCTGCCTGGGCTTCCTGTGCACGCACTACTAACGCGCAGGGTGCAGAGCTGCGCTTCTCTAGCGGCTACTGCTAAGAGCACAGATGGAGCCAGAGGAATCTTGTTGAACGAGACACCTGCTAGCTGGAGCACTGGCATCCATTCAAAGTCTAGTTCTGTGGCTAGCTTCTGATGTCAGGTATTTGCCCTGAAGTCCAGTCAGCCTCACCTTGAACGTGCTCCAAGAAACCACGCGTGCTCAAGGGCAGCCTTATAAAACCACTATGACCTGTATTAATCAATGGTTTGGGAGTGGAAAACAACCTTCTTTAAACCCGTGATCATTTTCAAAGTGATCCACATGTCTGTTTAGCAATATTTGCAGATTATCCTCTTTGCAACAGGGGCTCTGTGCCTTCTGCTGTCCACCCAGACACACACAAAGGTTTTATAAGCTGTGTATAAACAATACTGGCCAACATGGGTAAACCTATGGAGAGTATTTGAAATGCCACCACCTTTCTGCCACACTGGCATGTCAGGAATAAGACAACTCTGCAGAGAAGAGATTCCTTCACGTGAGCCCACAAGATGACAAATACAACCCAAAGGGATATGACGTTTCTGCTCATAGCACCCTGGGCTTCCAGCTCATCTCCTTGTGCCCCTCTCCAAGGTGGCAGAGGGAACGCATGAAGTGAAGCCACCACAGAGCCATGGGAGCTAAAAAGCCATCTCAGGGCGGTATAAAATAAGTTCTTGCAGCTTTTCCTCTGCCATAACCAGTCTGTGGCTGTGTGTGTGTGTGTGTATGTGTGTGTGTGTGTGTGTGTGTGTGTGGAGCGCAGGGTCCTACGCATCACTGTAGGAACAGCAGCATCACCATCTCTCACACACTTGGCCTCTAGTACTGAGCAATCTGGCCCTTGTTGAGAAGGGAGGAAGGAGAAAGCTCTCATTGCCTATTTTTTAGAGATTAAGAGAACTATTTTATGCAACTGTGTGCAGAAAGGTTATTAAGTGACGATGTAGGTCACAGCTATCAGTATTCCAGCTGACCTCCTGGCCTTCTGCTTCTTAATGCAAAATAACGGGCATGAAAAATTTGGGGGTTGCTTCATTGCTATGCTCCACTGACAACTTTTGGAAATGCCACATGCTTAGCATAACCAAAGGCTCAAAAAGAACAAAACCAAACGAAAAAATCAGAATCTATAAATGCACAAAGCTATCTCTTACCAATTTGGATAGCATCTAGGTTTCTCTAACATTTTTCACAATCTGCTCTTACAACGCAGTGAAACTTTTTCTTCTGCAAGTTTGTATCATTTCATCTTGACCCTTAACGATGCTGTTCAAAATTTTCCACACAAAACTGATGAGGGCACCAAGATACAGGGATTTAATAGCAGTGCAGTACATGTTGGGTGATTTGATTTTTGTAATTTTATGGCTTTCCACATAATGCCACCTAGTGTTAAGAAATTGCCAGCCACTCTATATTATTTCTCTCTTTTTAATTTGGGGCAGATTGTAGGTGTGAAACAAAGTTTTGTTTATTTTTAAGAACAAGCAGAAAATAAATAAAGAACTTCAATATGGAAACCAGCAATGCACCAACGCACCGCAGTTTCTTTGTGAATCTACATGTATTTCTGTGCTAGATCCCTTTCTCCTTTTCTGCATATAGAAATTAACAATCTCTGTAAACCCCTGCCTAAAGAAAAAAAACACCAAGTAATAGAATAGGCAGTGCTCCCTCACTAACTAGATGCAACTAGTGATAGCAGGAGATAGCAACAGAGAAGAGAGCTGAGCTCCATGGGTCTATAGCGTCTTTGCATCTTATCTTTTTCCTCCCACAGAGCCTCTTCTGCCACCACCAACCCCAGCTTTCACCTACCTCTCCCTGACACTCACATCTTTTCACCCACTGGAAACCCAATTCTTGTTCACTTCTTTTCCTTACCTTTACTTCTTCCTGCAAAGGAGGAGGGCAAAAAAATATTTCTTTCCTTTACCTTTAAAATCCGCTTCTGGAACTGCTTCGATAGCTGAAACTCCATCTCTTTCCTTCTTTTTGATACTGTTGCCCTGCACTCTTTCTCTTTCCCCGGTTTCAGTTAATTCTCAAGCCCTGTGAACTCAAGCTCTATTTTCCTTGTGCCATTCTAAATGTTATGACTTGTTTCTGTCCAAGGCCTGGGGCCCTTCTTTCATGCTTCATCCTCTTTTAAAACTCATTTGATAAGCCCCCATGACACTCTGCTGTCCCTCAGCTTTCGTGCTATTTCCTCCTGCCACTTGCACATGCCCCTCTGATCACTTTAACATTCCCCTATTTAAGTGTTTTTTCCCCCTCATCGGAGGGGCTACGTCCACGGTTCCACTCTCACCTTCCAGTAACACGCATCCTGCAGGGCAATCCTCAAGTGCTGAAAACGGGATCTCCATTCAGATGCGGTCCAGGATGTTGGCGATGGAGCGTAGGACAGCTGGGTTTCTATGTCCGAAAAAGATCCATGCAGGGCGCAGCCACATGAAAAACCTTTTCACCATGAAGACTGTCTGGTTTCACCATGTCAGGTTATGGAGCAGGCTGCCTGGAGAGGTCTTGGCAATCTCTAGCCTTGCTGGTTTTCACAACAACACTAGGTAAAGCACTCAGAGGCCTGGTCTGATCTCGGAGCTGAACCTGCTATGAGTGGGATGATGGAGCTGATGACCATGAGAGATCCCATCCAACCCTAACTATCACACCGTTTCTTTGCAAACTGTTCCCTTTCCTAGCCTCTGGACTGCCATCCCTTGTGGTTTATGTCCAGGTTAGGGTCCACCCGTTGTTTCCGTCCTACACTGCCTCTATAACTCGGGTCCCAGGCCAGGAGTCAAGCTTTCCTGAAATCTACATTCACTTGAACTTGGCACTGCTTAGAGGTCACTAGCCTCTCCTGCCACCAACACAAGCACATAAAGCGCTTCACACACAGTCACGTCAAAAAGGTCTGTTAGCAATAGGGAATATTTTTTTGTTAAATGATTCCAGACTGCCCTCTGCTGCAGATTTATCACATAGCACCGTGTCCAGGATCCTTCCCCATCACATTTTATCTGCAAACACTCAGCACAGGATTCCTAACAACATACAAGGCTAGGCCTTGTCTTAAATGAATATATAAGACTGTCTTTCAAAAAAATCCCAGGTAGAATTAACAGGTGTCCCCTTTACACCCTTTTAGCAAGACAACTCTGTTTTGGAATTCAGAAAATGTTAGTTTAAAAAGAAAAAAAAGTCAAGATGTCCTGCAAGATTTGACAACAAGGAGACTTCAAAATCCTTAGTAGGAAATATAAAATAGAGCACTAAGAGAGCAGTAACAACCTGCAGGCACATTTTCACATGGGAAACACCATGAGCAGCTCTCAGGTGATCCACCTTTTACCCTTACACAGCACTTTTCCTTCATTATATTCCATTTCTTCATCATCACACACTGAAATGCAGGCAGGTGGACAACAAAACTGTTAACACTGTACTGCTCTAAATACACTCCAGTCATATTCAAAGCAAGTGCTCAACAAAAATAGCATTAGTAAAACCTGTAACACCCTCCTGACATAAGCAACAACTCTCATTTCCTCCCCTTCTGCCACATGATTTTAGCTCTGAAGAGAAAACTGTAGTCAGTAATGAACCCAAGAGATACTTCCTTTGCTAGACTCATGTTAAAAAGTCTCAGGTGGGAGATGAGAAGTTCAGCTTAGAGTTCAAGAGCTAGTCCGGCTAGCCCAGCCCAGGGAGTATTCCCAGGGGCAGCTAAGGAGCGGCCGCTCAATTTTGGCAGTTGAGAGAGCGTGCCAGTTGGCCACAGGGCTGAAGAGCAGATCCAGCCATGTCTTACGTCAGATGCGGCCTTCAAACAAGCGGTGAAAATGGGTCTTGCTGCAGAAACGCTTAAGCTCGAACAAGAAGTATGGTTACCAGCTTTGCCTGAGGGACCTTTTAAGGTGGGCTTCCCCTAGAGCCGCGGCAGGCAGCAGCATACACTTTGGAGCACCACGCTCCTCAAGTGGGTGGACAGACTTTCACGTTTCCAATCAAATATAACGAACACCACTTATTCAGAAAAACGCATCTCTCTCATTGCACTCTTACATTAATACATCACTTTCTAACTGACAAGACATGTCAGCAAGCAGGGGTGAAAAACCAGGTTTTAAACTATGTTCAACTCTTCACAGACATCTACTCCCAAGGGAAACAGTTGGACTACGGCAACAGAAAATGGCCTGCTCCAAGTTCTTCATCTGTCTAGCAGAGACAGCTTTGCTTTAATTGAAAATAAAGAAACATGCCACAGAAGGAACTACTGAATAACCTTATGCATAGGGCACTCCGTATACATTGGCCCATGCTGCTGTTTCAACATGTGCTACACGCTACATGAAGCCAGGACTGTGCAGCTCAGTTACGGCTGATACAGCTGAGATGCACCCTACCATCACCTGATGGCAAGGTGACAAGTAGGGGAAGTGAATCCTAATCCCCCAAGGGCAGGAGGAGGGATTTGGATCTGGACTTGCCCCATCTTGTAGGTATTTTTACCTGACAGATTTTCCTTGGGCTAGGAAAATCATCTATTTCTTCCATAGTTTATGAACTGACTCTCACTTTTTTCTCCTCCCCTCCCAACCTGAGAATAAACAAATCTCCACCCCAGTCAACCCCCCTCCAAAAAACCTACAGTGTATCAAATCAGCATAATTTTAGTTCAAATAACTGTGTCATGAAATAGCGCTAGAGTGATAACCTGCTAGGGAAGTCCCACAAAGGACCTGCTAGTGTTCTGGCAGACCTCTCCAAATGTTCTGCTATTCCAAGAGGCATTGAAAGTAAAATAGTATATACATAAAGAGTTACTAAAAAGGTGAGCAAGTGAAAAAATTACTGTACAGTTCATGTGTGGTTAACTTCTGCATATGAATGTGTGGTTACTTTTTCCACAAGTCCACGACCAGCTTTAGAGTAACCTGGTCACTACCCTTATTAAGGCTTAGGTTGGATGTGGCTTGCAAGGGCCTGCACCTACACTGCACCTGAAAACGGTGGCTGTTGTTGCAGTTTGAAGGAGATAAGCAGCCATGGGGCGGTGCTAATTTGGTAAGAGACGAAGCCCCTTGTGTTCCACGGAGGTTAGGGAGACTGGGGGCAGCTAGACTCCTCTCTTAATAGGGATACCAAATACGTTGGTAGCTACAGGCCCAACTCTAGCACCACAGGATACATGAACAGTGCGTTGACTGTAAGTCCGATCACCTTCCAAACAAATAGCTGAGCTCGCGAATGGCACAATTTATTCAAATGCAACCATCTAGAAAGCAGGTTCCAGATGTCAGTACAGGAAATTCTCTACTACAGCGTGGGGTTTTCAGTTGGCTCTCATGTAGAAATGCACAATCATCACTCACCCCAGAGGATGGGAGAGGGCCCACACTCTCGAGGAGTCTTCCCAGGTGGCATCCCACTCTGAGGGGAAGAGGGGGATTTAGCCTGCCAACCAATCCCAGAAGTTACAGAGGTGTCTTCCCTCCAACTCCTTCCCTCCTTGATTAAAAAAAATATGTATCTATAAGGTGAACTTTTAGCTGGATCTTGAGCGACTGTAATCATACTTACTTTCGTTATTGGTTAAAAAGTCTCTCGAATCAATTGAAAATCTATAGCGCATGCTCAGTGAGGAGCAGTCATACCTCGGAGGAGGGCAACTTTTGGGATGGTGTGTGTTGGCATTATAATGAGATTATAATGATGTGTGTTTGCATTATAAGAGATTATAATGAGCAAAGTTCATCTGAAATGAGCAATCTGCCACTCTTACTGGCTCAGCACCAATTACCTTATCACATGCATCTCCCACAGGGCAGCTAGGGGGCGGCTGATCAGCGGCCCAGCACAGGGAGCACAACGGAGTTTGGTCGTGGTGTCCTCACTCTGCTCCAGCCTCCGTTACTCCTCGTTGCAGCTGTGAGGAGAGCTGGTTGTGCTGCCTAGGGAACCGTGGAGGAACAGAGTCCGTGCCTACCAAGCATCCTGGACGTGGCCACCCTGTATCACCCCAAGAAACCTTCTGTAATGCCGTAACTTCTGTCAGGCCCCAGCTTTCCTCTAAGTTGCCCCTTCTCAAGCAATTCTTCCACAGATGTGCAGAAAATGGCTTTTGTAAAAGACCCCAAGACTTCCCTGAATACCCAACCACACAGGGAGATTGTTCTGGAAAAAACAGGAGTTGCAACAGGGCAGATTCAAGACAGCAAATGCTCTATAGCTTACTAGCATGGAGAATTTTATTTCAGCACCCAGGAATACTTGAATTCAAAAATAAAAAGGCAGCCAGAAACTACCACATAGACATAAACTGATTTAGGTGAAAGAACTAAAGGAAATACTAGTAAGTAATTTGTGATTACTTGATTCTGTTTTAATAAATACTAGTAAAGTCAACTCTTTCAGACTGAGAGATGATATTTTTTTTCTTTACAAACTATTTAACTTAAATTCTCCCTAGAGTTAGAAAAAAAATGCTTTATTCTTTCAAAAAAAGATGATGTACTTTTCATGCCTATTATCACAGATATCAGGTAACCTAGCGGTAGAACACAAATACAGTTATTACACTCAGTAAATTTTATAACACAGGGGAATTGGATGCAAAATTAAAGTCAAGATTAGAATTAACAGAAGTCATACACCTGCCAATGAATGTAATGATAGTTCAAAATCTGAGTCCAAAACAGAACATGGACCTGAATATAAAGTTTCCAGCTATTTTAACAGACTACCTAAGCATGAGACAAAGCACTTAGAATGGATTTTTAAAATATTTAAATAAAAATCGAAATTCAGCAGTGTTAAAACTGCTATAAAATAACTGCTATGAAAACTATGCCATTTTAAAATAATAAAAGATGACCACTATAAATTAATCCAAGAATCATTATAATTCTAAAAAGCTGGCAACTAGCTAAAATGACAATAAGCCCTAGCTCCTCTCAAGTTTCCCCATAAGCACTACATAAATAAGCAGTTTTTGGATTATTTTGCAATAGTAGTTAATTTTACAAAACCCACAATTTTAAAAATATTAACTCAGTAACAAGGCCCCAACATTTTTGATAGTCTTATTCAGTAATATACAGCCAGAATTTAAAATGGCAATCACTCTGCCTAGCCTACTTTAGTGATGTATCAAGATAACATAAACATGCCAGAAAATATGTTCTGAAATTCAAATCAGTTCAGAACTGATACACTCAAGTCAGTTCAGAACACACATAAAAAGGTCTAAAACAAGTACTTCACTAAAATAATGGAAAGACAGTGTTTTGTTGTTTTTGTTTTAAAGAATCTGGGTATCTTCCTACTAAATAGCAATTGATGAAATTGCTTCAGAGAGTAAAGGTCCAAAATACTGCCTCAACATACTTGGAAAAAGCAATAAGAGTACTGTCTGCAGAACTTGGACAAGATTGCACAGATCAGTAGAATTTTCATAACCTATTTGGGGAAAGAATGAAAGAAACTTCATTAGCTAGCAATTGATAAAATTGGTAAAAACTGATGCTCAGAAGAAAGATAACTTTTCATCTTATCTGGAGCCACATTTACAAAGAAAAAGCAGTAAAAAATTGAACCGAGGAAAGACCTATCATCCCTGAAGTGTTCGGGGTTTCTGAATTACTATCTATTCCTGATAATCCGTAAGAGTTTGTTTCATAAAAGTTGCAAAAGAGCAGCAAGGCAAAAATCAAACATTTAAGTCTCAGAAGGGACATCACAGCAGACTTCCATCCCTGGCATAAGTGAAATAAGCACTGTAGTATCTGGTCTCTTGAAAAAAAAATCAACTCTTCAGGGTGCCCTCAAGCCCCATTTATCCACTGCGGCAAGTTAAGTTTACGGTGCCCTTAGACACCTTTAACCCCCTTGCCCAGCTGAACCGTGCTGCTGTTAGTCATATGAAAGCCAGCCTAAGAAAAGTCTGTGATAATAAACTCCAACTCCAGCCTTCTGCAGGCAGATGGACCTCACTATTTCCCCCTTGTATCATCTAAGGGAAATACCCTCCACTAAGTGAGAGGATAAATCCAACTGCCAGAATGTAAATGTGGCTGCTACTGGAGGGCAGCAGCTGCACAGGAAAGCACCTGCATCTGTACAGCCTCCTGGCTGCACAGTAGCGGACACACTAAGTGCGTTCACCGCAGACCAACTTACCTGGGGGGTCCATAACTCATTTGCATCCAAAGAAGCCCTTGCCAAGTACCCCTTGTCTGAAACCACAATACTGAAGAGAGAAGTCACGAAATTAGGTTTTCTAACTGATTTTTTTTAATAAACTATAGAAGAACAAGTTAACATGTCAATCAATGTCATGACAGCTTCATGCTTAAAAGTAGATACAAACATATCTCTGGACTTTTCTCTTTTTAGAAAAGAAGTCAAAAATAGTCATGTGAAAGCTGAAGGTAATACACATTTCTATACACCTTCAAGGAGTAAAATAAGCAGTAACGTAACTGCAAAATGTTTTAAACAGCTATTTAAGATCTATGAAATTCTAATAGGAAATTTCAGTTCTAGTAATTTTTATGCTGAACAAGTTACATTTTTATACTGCATTTAAACAAGTTTTATAGACTGAGACTAGAAAGAAACTTGCCAATACAATAGCCCAAAATGTAAAGGCCCTAAGGTAGCAGAAATTAGAATTTAGGAGGCTGCATTAGCACTTGCTCACATTGAAGCAATAGAGTTAGTTCCAAGTCTACTGTTTTTCCAGTTAAGAGGAAGATCAGGTTCAAAATGGTTCCAAACAACTACCTAGCTTCTGTTCATTGTCCTTGCTTGTTATATATATTATCATTATTAGGGGAAAAAAAAAATAGGGGAAAAGGGTTCCTGTCCCTTCCTATTCAGACATGTTTATAAAGAAATGCAAGGCACCTAATCCTCAAGAACTGTTCCATCTATGTTCCCCTATTTCATCCTGTACCACATCACCCAGGTTCTACAGAGTTCATAGATATGCCCAGAATTGGGCTTTCACATTTTATGTTTCTATCATCACTGGCACCTACTTTTCACCGCTTTTGTCTGTATTATCTGCAGGGCTGGAGCAGTACTTCACAAAGGTAGGCTTCACAAAGTAACGGGAGTGATAGCTTACAGCAATGAGGACTTGAGAGATAAGGGAAGGAGCTCGTATGTGGAAAAGCCTAAAGAGATCCAGTGAATTTTCCACTCAGATGCTACAGTAACCACCACCCTCTAAAACCCTATATTAAAATATACCTTGTTATCTTGATCAGGCACTTCAACAGAGAGGGGGGGAAAAATGACATTTAACATAAACATTTTGATAGCTATTCTGTAAGACCAGAATAGCTTGTGTAAAACAAGTGGGAGCATGGAGGAGCCTACTCTACAGAACCAAATAAGTCATGTAAAGGGCTAAAGAAATACAGAGTCTCTCACTAGACAAGCATGTAGAAAAATGACAGAAAGATGTTTAGCAAATATTTGGTTGAAGCTATTAGCTACAAGCTTACCTTCTTCACTACCCAATGCAAAATAGAGTACAAGGTTATTCATTCCTCGAAAAGATGGATCCAAAAGTAAATCTGCAACATTTAATTTACAAGATTTTTTTTTCCACCAAAAACAAGCAAAGCCCAAACATTCACTGGTAAGAAGCTCCCTGAGGGGAATGTATTATGTTTTGAGCTTATATCAAGGGAAAAAGAATCATTTAAAAATAATCTGAAAAGCTTGAACAATCACTAGTTTCCCTATTTTGAGGGATTACAAATTTTCTAAGCGATTTTTATTCAGGAAATAAAAGCATGTTATATTTACCAGCCACTGGTGCCATAAGAACACACAGTAAATGGCTTGATCTTGTCTTTAAGCAATATTCTGGTTCAAACCAGAATTTAAACCAGTGTTTAAACTGTTCATTAAAGAGTAATGAACATCTTTTAGTCCAATACACTTGAGAGCTATATGAAAATCCTACCTACAAACCTCATCTACCAACATTTAAAAGGCTTATTACAAACTCTGTCACAATCACACAGATTTGAAGAAAAGATTTGAAAATTCAGTTGCAAGGTTAAACATCTGAGAAATTACGTACATGTTATGGCCAACTGCAAGTCAATGGACAAAGGTAAAAAAAAATCTCTTATGGCAAATAAGAATGCAAAGTGTTTAAAGTGTTCTTATGTAATTTATTTTTTTTTTTACTTATGATTTACAAGGCCTTGATTATTAGACAAAATAGCATATCTTAACTAACCTCAGGAAAAAAAAAAAAGATAAAATATAGAAGGAAATGATATATAGTTCCATAGAATATCTCACACCCAGTGCACGCACCAGTTCAGTTTTTCTCATCAGATCCCAGAAGTTATTTATGGGATTTTTGCAAAGAAATATTTTGGTCTAGTCAGAAAGCAGCATACAGATTGACACCACTGACTTGGGCTCTTATTTTGACTCTAAGTCTGTACTGCTGCAGTAGATCTTCCAAAGTTTTTAGTGTAATCAAAAGCTGATCAAGCATTTTTGAGCAGTTAACAATAGACAGGAGTTAAAGACTGCAAACAGTTCAGTATGATACATTAACTGGAGCTAAAGATCTAGTATGCTTATTGCAATTTTTTCCCAGTTTTTAACAAGCAAAGTTTATTTGCAAATACACTATTGCTGTGGATAATAAGGCTGTTGAGGAAAAGGGTATCCAGGTTGTTGAGGTCCTGGGTATGGTGGTTGTCCGGGGTTTTGATACACAGGTGAAGGTGCATATGGCAGATTATACTGGCCATACATGTAGGGATTATAGCCCATTGGCATTGGCATCTGGCAATACCTGCATGAATTTAAAAAAAAAAAATTAGTACCAAACACTGACGTTAATTATTTGCAAAAAAGGTAATTAATTAATGGACCCAAAAAGACACATCATCATCACATGTGCATCGTAGAAAATGTGCTAACTTTCAAAGATCAGCTAGGAAAAAAAATGTTATACTGCATGGAAATGCAGACAGAAGGTAAACGAGAGCAACTAGCTGCAACTAGAAGGTCGGAAACACTTGTCCTATGTTTAGAATTATTGTGCATATTAACGTCTTGTGAGCCTGCTGCTGAAAGACACAGCAGCTGCCTCCAGCTTCTTGTGATTACTCTAAAATGATGGGGGGGCGGGGGGAGGGGAAGCACCAAACTAGCTACTCCAGTGGAACTTTTTCTGTTTTCCCTTGCCTCTAACATCGTAAGAACATTTGGAAAATGACACAGAGCAACACACATGAGACAAGCAACTGTGCAACTATGCCAAATGGCTATGCAAGGACTGGCAACGGTCTATAAATTGAGCTTAGAAGAACTGTAGCCTCTCTCCTTCCCTCTTAAAATACACAAGAGTCTCAACAGGACTTACATGATTAAAACTGAAAAATCATCATGCCTCAAGAACTCTGAACGCCTCAATGATTGTCACAATGAACGATTTAAACACGTTACACTCAACAAAACGAGTGTTCTTGCATTGCGAGATCAAACATGGTTACGTGAACGCTCGTGCTGCTCACCCTGGGTAGCCGGGGTAGGTGGGGTAGGGAGGTCCCTGGGGCTGGGAGGGTGCAGTGCCTGCTGCAGGGGCACTGGCTGCTGCAGCAGCAGGAGCAGCAGCAGGGGCAGCAGTCGGGGGAGCGCTGGCGGCAGCGGCAGGGGCTGTAGAAGAGGGGCTGCTGGCTGCAGAAATTACAGGTGGTGGTGGCCGTGCTGGTGGCTGTGGTTTAGTCCCCTAAGAAGAGAAGGTCAATTAGGCTGGAGTTTCTGCAGAGAGTCTGTGTTTACATACATATACTAATCAAAACCCACTAGAATGCACTAAGTTTTCCATTTCAAATCTATAAGTTAGGAACATCCACACTGTGTGATACACCCCCTCCATTTCGCTTTAACACATTTCTAAACACACTACTACACTGAGGAGCAATATACACAACTCAGTGCAAATTCTAAAGCAGAGGTCATCTCCTGTTCTGAACACAGCAATCCTGAGGCGTGTATTTACCACCATGGTCCTGGGTGCTGGCGTGGGCGCCGGCGATGCCGCAGGCTTCGTGCCCGCAGCCGGCGCCGTCTGGTACGGAGGCACAGGAATCGAGGGAGCACTGGGCTCCCGAGCAATGCTCTGTTGCAATTCTCTATAAAAACAAACAAACATACAATTTTGTATTTTTACACATAGTTTAGAATTTTGTCTGTTATAGATTTTAGTAAAGTGAATTTTAGAAAAAGTGAAAGACTAAGTGTAATCCTTGAAACATAGTATGTCAGCTCACACTAAGTTTGAAATCCAAATCACCTCATTGGAGAAACAATCCTCTAGCCAATCCTTCAGTCAACTGTTACAGGTATTTGCTAACAATGTCTCTTCTATGCTCCAACTCAGTACTGGGTACAGTTCCCACAAAAAAAACTTGGGAAACAGAAATTATCAACCTAAGGGTTCCAGGCTAAGCAAAAGGATAAAAGTAAACTTCATGAATTTTGACATATAAAAAAAGCTCAGATACAGAAGATAAGCAATTCTGTACCGCCTGTAGATTACCATAAATTAAATATTACAGACATACACCATGGACCTAGCAAACTAATTTCCTATGGTTCTGATAGCCTGCAATATCTGTTATCAGGTCAAACCATCTCCCCCCATCTCCAAGAGGGGAATGGGAGGATAAAAATCTGCATGTCTCAGCACATCAGCTTTCAGATTTGCTATTGCGTCATCCCTACCAGAACTTCATATGGCAACTACAGCAAGATACAGAGAGGCTTTGGTGCCATGTTATATCTTCCAATTTAACAGTCACTTTTTCATTAAACTTCTAGGAAGCAGTTCTAAGTTGCATACTCAGAGGCATACGGTGTTATTTTTTTAAATAAGAGATAAAGTTTGACATTTGAGATAGGCTACTTTAGGAAACATTTTCAAATTATCAGAGAACTTCAACAAAAACATAACAGATAAGATATAAAGCAAGGTGTTACAACCAGAACTTGGTAACTGGCATTCTGAAACAAAATGCTGGGGAGACTGGCAAAACTATACTGTCAAGTCAGAAACAAACTAAAAGCTCCTATGATCTAGCACTCGAATGTGACCTCCAACAAAGGAGAACAAAACCAGCAAACATACTGGGGTGAGGGAAACCAAATAAAAACAGTAATTTCCAAGTAAATCAAGTAAACTGTTCCTGCAATTCCCCTGCAGTGTCCTCAAGAAAGAGCAGTGGGGCAAGGAAGGGGTGCTGAAAATTACACCACGAAGTAGAGGGGAAAAAAAAAAAGGGGGGGGGGGGCAAAAAAAAAAAAGCAAACACTTCAGTCACTCAATACCTAACACCATAGCTTACAGAAAGGTATATGTGGTAGACATATGTTTCTCAAATTCGATCACTTTACCTAACTTGGCTAAGAGTTTCCTGTTAGGAACAGTTAATACATGAAACAATAAATGGTTATCAAGGCCAAATTCAGCTGAATGTTAATCAGCAGTAAGCCTGCAGCAACACTGGACGGTAAAAATTTGAGAAGGGAGATATTCAGACTTTGTTGAGCATCCTACACCTTCCAACTTGCATAAAGGGAGAGAGGCGCAAATGGGTTGCATATAGTTGCT
>NW_010576798.1:133441-157415 GCF_000705375.1 Tinamus guttatus | reverse complement strand
GGATACAGTTTTAAAAGTTAAGTTGAGGGCTAGGCATTTGCTTCTTGACACAGCACACGCAAGTTTAACCAACTACCAATTTTTGTAACAGCTAGCCCTTCTTATGAAAGGTTCTGTGCAAGAGCAAGACTGATGAAAGGATAAGCCTTTTCATATCCTACTTTTTAAGAATCAATACATTTTCTTACATACTTTTGGGAGCCCTAAAAACAAAACAAAGAAAATACACAGAAAATACCGCTCCATGATAGTTTGGAGCGTATTACACTAGCCTCCAGCAAAATGACATATCTGGGGGACAGCAGCAACCCAATTCTATTTGCCATTTACAGAAATGGCAAAAACCACTTCCCCCCCTTCAGCAGCATAAGCAATCCACATAATCTAAATAGTAATAAATTAGATGAGATCAAAGGCAACAGATTTTTAAGGGTTTCTTTTCCCTGCTGGGGACATGGGAAGCAATCATATGTAATCATATGTTGAAGCATTTTCCTGACTACTGAAATCAAAACAACAGCAGGGAGAAGTTCCTCAAAGCAAAAAGAATCAAATAAAAGGTTATCAGATATATGTTGAGAACAACCAAGAGCGAAATCATAGGAAGATGCAAAAATATATTCAGCACAAACTGAATTGGTATACAGGAACATAAAAATAAGATTCCAGGGGGAAACTTCTATTTATTTGCTGTCTTAAATACTAACACCCCACCCAAAGGAACATATTTGTATTCTTCCCTTCCCATTTCATCAAGTAGCATAGTAAAATTGTCCACAGGTTCTCAGGTGTGAATTTTTGATACTTAACATTTAATAAAATATCAGAATCTTACTTAAGCAGTTCATCTCTTTCAGTTTTGCGAGCAAAGACGATGTCACTGCATTTGTTTTGGAATTTCAGAAGAATTTCAGTCAGGTCGTTGTAGAACTAATGAAGAAAAAATTGGCATGCTCTTACAATATTTTCAGACTACAGACTAGCATATTTATACATGTGGACCTAGTTACAAGCATTATATTATTTTACTGCTCTGTCAATAAACTAGCAGAAGTGCTTAACACAGAAACAGTAAGCCATTTTCAGACACCCAGGTCAAGAAAAGTCAGCTACATAAAACTTTCCTGATCACTCCTCATGTATGCGGTAAAACTATATAGAACAAATTTTGCAAGATGACCAACTACTATGGTAGGTAGAACAGATGAAAAATACCTTTTATAAGAAGCTGAATCTGTGCACTTCTGCACTGGTTAGTTGTTACCTCTTTCTTATTTTAACATAAAGCAATGTTCAGAAAAACTTAATCAGACAGGAACAGAAAAATGTTTCAAAGCTGTCAACACAATCAGAAAATTAAAGCAGCTCACTGTCAATAGTAAAATCTAGCATGTCTGCAAGACTCACATCTCAATGTTGAAAGGAAAAAAAAAAATCTTCCAATTCCTTATTACTGTACCTTTGTGCCTTCTTTTAAATTGGCAACAAGTTCCACAAAGTTGTCGTTTGCTACAGCTAAGTTCTTCAAAACTTCTTCCCTTAAATTAGATTCATTGTTCGACTGCTTCATCTTTGAGAATTCCTGATGTGCACTCTTAAAAGGAGGAAGGGAAAAAAAATGAGCAATGCAAATTATGCAACTTAGTTCTCTACGTGATTCAGTGTCTGTGGTTTTTTTCTTCTCTCTTACTCCATCCTTCTATTCTTTTTTCCCAGACACACACACACACACACACACACACACACACACACACACACTCACTCTACTTTCTGATGTGTGCTAATTACCCAGTATCGTGGCTATTTCAGAACCACATGTAATTAGCTGATCCCTACTGCCAGGCAGTTAACGCACATTCACCGTTCTGGTCGGCCTCCAGCTCATTTCCAAGTTCACACTACAGACTGTGGTTCAGAGAAGATACTAATTGGAGGGTAATATAGCAGAGGGACTCTATTGATGTTCATAAAATAATACTGAAAATCGGTATTTTCAAGAACTCTACCTCAAATTTGGCTGAGGTCGGCAAGCTATTAAGAGGACAAGGAAGTGGAAAACTCACAGAAAAATCATGACATCCATCTTGCTTCCTTTGAAAATCAGACTTAAAAGCCTACGTCAGCTGCCAGAAGCAGCAAAACTTGAATTCCAAGATACTCAAACATCAAAGAAATATACATCAAGATTTAAAAAGTACAGACAGAAAGATGACTCAAAACAAAATTCTTGATTAACACAGGTCCCGTGGTCATTTAGAAACATTTTCCTCCTTTTATAAAAAGTTTCTTACTGATATTCTTGAAGGTGCAAGCTGGAGTTAAAAGTTATAAACAATCTCACACAGAGATAGCCTGATCATGACTTAAGCTACTGTTCTTGTTTCATCAAGCACTAAGGCTCCCTCTTTTTCCACATGTTTCAGGTACCTCTTTCTAATGCAATGGCAAGTTGAAGTATTTATAATCACGTGTGGGGAAATTACCAATTTTTACTTTTACAATTTTGTAATGTAGGTCTGTATATCTTCATAGATGCTGCAAATCAAGCTTCTCTTGACCTGAAATCAGGAATGTACGAAAACGTAAAGAGACCCAAACATCTAGCAGGTAGTAATGGCAAGTCTCTTGTTACCCCAGAAAGAAATGTTATCAAGATGGGATAAGAGAAAAAAAAAAAAAAAAGTCACAGAATTTACATCGGAGCTCTGGGATAGCCTGCTAGAAATTCAAATTTGTTTTTAATCAAGGAAAAAATAAAATAAGAAAACAAAAAAATACTATCTCTCTTAGTGATCAGAAGACAAAACGTGTAGCAAGTGTTCTATGACAGTGTCATATGCAAGACAGTAGGAAGCAGATTTCTCCAGCACTGGGGAGGTAGAGGAATTCTTGCTATAGGTTTAAGACTAAAGGAGACACATAAAGACACTATATTTTACCTGAATATTTTTCAGAAGCTCTTCCTGCTTCTTGAGGGAGTCTTGCACTTTTTGTGTATAACTTCCATAAATTCTGTCTAACTCAGTCACAGAAATAGCTTCCTCATTTATAGCACCATCCTGTGCAAGTGCAGCCAGGAATTTGCTTGTCATGTCAAAGTTTACTGACTTCAGGTCATTTTCAAGTTGTTCTCTCTCCTTCTTAACTTCATCAAGATTGGCTAACAAAGTCCTTAGGACATTAACAACCTAGGCAATAAAAATTTCCGAAAAAGTTAATATGCCTTGGTGAATTCCTAAAAACTCTAAAATAGATTTTATTCCTTATTTTCCATCTTGCACTCCATTGATGCTAAAATGCCTACTGCAGAAGCCAACATAACAAGTTTCAAATAAAAAAAAAAGATCTTGAGGTATTTTTAAGCTATAGTTTTTTTCTGAAGATTTACTTTCAGTAATAATATTGAAGTATTACTATGTATTATACATATATATATATATACATATGTATACATATACGTATATATGTACGTATTTTAAGAAAGAAAGGAAAAAGAAAAACAGAAGGAAAATGCTACTGGAACACACAGCAACAAAAACCCAACCCCAAAATACACTAAATTCCAATCATTCCTACCAGGGAAATAATCATCTTGATATTGTTGAGCCTTGAGTTCTTGGTCTAACACTTTCAAACACAAGGCAGTATCTTCCATAGTGCCTATATTGCCTTAAAAAAGCTGAGCACCACCTGAACCACCCTACATAACTTTTTTTTAAATCAAGGATCGCTCCTTTTGCGGTATCTGTCAACCCGTCCCACTGTACCTAGCAATAGAACTCGTTTACATTACATGTTACCAAATAAATTCTAGTAGATACAAAAACAGAACAACAGCAACAAAAACCCACGCCAAATACCCCCAAACCACCCCCAAAATCACTTTTTTCAACATAACTTAATCACCACCTGTCTCAGCAGTGACCAAAGAAAGGAGCAGCTAAGGATCAGTGTCCATACCAGGCCACCAAGAATTCTACTTTGTTAAACTGAACACCATTTCCATTCAAAATAGAGAGTAATTTCTGGGCCTTGCCTCACTTCCTTGTAGTGTTTTGGCTGGGTTGGCAGAGGGAATGGCTGCGTTGAGTTCTGCCTCTGGCTTACACAGAAGTGCAATCGTATCCCGGTGCGACTGATAGCGCTCTTTAACCAGTCCATCCGCTTGCACCGCTCTATTCAAAATATTATGGAAACCAGCTCCCTCTGATGATAGAAGAGAAAGATATTCACGTTATTTGCAAGCCAGTTCTATCAAAGCCTTACACCAGAGCAAGTTTTCATGCTTTTCAATCTTTCTGCACTCCTATAGGCCTGTACCTTATTGTTACTAACACTTAAAAAATTTAAAATTTAATTTAAACTAATAATTTTCTAAAGATGCACACAAAAAAACCCACTAAACGCTGATGTGAGCTGCTCACACTTTAAAGCCTGTGGCTTTGTATAGAGACAATGGTATCGATTTATCATCAGCTTCAAAATTAAGCATACTAATTAAGTACACAGTGATGATCATATAGTGACAGCCAAACTGCTCAAAAACTAAAAACTTGTTCCAGATAAACAAAAATCTTTACACAGTTTATACATAAAAAACACTCAAAATAATTACACAATGCACTTAATTGGTAATTTCAGCCACATTCAGAAGAGAATTCCATATATATATATATGTATATATATATATAAAATAAATGAATCTTCCATCATGTATGATTTTTAAAACTTTAGCATGCAGTGTACGCTCTCTCCAGAGACACAAAAGCAGCTATAAATTTTATACTATGACCTCCAATCATCTCCAGATAAGAGCATGAACTGAAATAAGGCTTATTTTGACAAGGTCTCTCCTCAATTACACAGAGACCTCGCCTCTCTGGAGATGATATCAGAGCACTGAAACCCTCTTTAATTTACAGAATAATAAACAGTTTTAGAGCATCTCAGAATCCAAGAGATGAAACACGAGATTTACCTGTCCTTAAGGACTTATAAAGTTCATTGGACGGCGTTCTCTGCCAGCGTTCTTTGAATTTCGTTTTCAGGTCATTGTCTGTAGCTTCTTCTTCATCTAATAATCTTAAGGCCTACAAGAGTTAAGAATGTTAGAAGCATTAAAAATCTGGGCTTAGGAGAGGTTAACAGAAACCATTAAAAGTGTATAGCTTTTAAAGAGTTTTTTTATTATTTATTAAAGAAATATCAAGAACACGATTTTTATTAATTTAAATTCACAATTCAAAGATATGAAAGGAAAAAATCTCCCCCAAATTTTTATAACCTTATTTTAGCCTTTGAACTTAATTTTAAGAAGAAAACAATCGCAGGTTAAAATCCATGGACAGCACAATTTTCACATACATGGACATAACATAAATGGCATGCTTTTAAAAACCATTATTAAAATTTGCACATATTTTGGACATTTGCATGCTTTTATATTGCCATTTAGAGAGAAGAAGGTAGGGTTTTTTTGTTGCTGTTTTTAAAGAATACTTCAGTGTTAGTTGTTGCTGAGCTTACTTCATCTAGGATTTCTCTGTTCCTCTGTAGCAGTTCAGGCAGATCTTTGATCAGCTGATCAATAGTTTGAATTCCTCCCTGTTCAATTGCAGACTTAGACTTGGTTAAAATAGACTGAGGAACACTGTCACCAGACACATCTTCAATAGCAGCAGGAAGGTTGAGGGAAGCCAGCACTCTGAAAAAGTTACCACAAATTGTTTGTAGAGATAGATGGTTCTATCCATTCTATCCAGCACATTATGTTGTTACCCAAACTAACATTCATACCAACTCAACTCTAAGAATAAAGGGAAATAGAGCATAATGTACTCTTGAATAGAATTTATAAACTGAAGATTTTAAACTTACGCCTAGAATATAGTTTTGAACCTAACAAAGCCTACACAGTCCCTTCTGCGTTTTAGTACTTAATAAAAATGTGGTGTCCACCAGCAGACTGGTAGATAAATGAGCATCTGCCTTACGTTACATGTTTACCTTTCAGTTTGATACAAAAAATGTACTATAAAAAACAAAGCCCTGCAAGAAAAATATCACTTATGGAGACACTAGCTTAATCAAGCTAACGCTGACCACTGAAATCTGAAAATCTCTCTTGGTCAGTGGTATTGAAACTTTGTCTGGGCAAGTGTCAGATATAACTGAATAAAGACTGCAGTAAAACAAGCATCACGTGTTCTTAATATGCATTCAGTCTTAATGTTTACAGACTAGTAATTCTAAGCCCCTCTGCCCGGCTCAAATACGTCACTCTAGCACACAGTAACAACTTATTTCTACTGTTATCCAGATGTCTCCAGGCTGCAAGGGAAACAGTGCCTTTTGGTAGTTCCATAAAACCCTTGATCAAGTTAAGAAGCTGCAGTACTTACCCATTTGCCAGATTTGTGGCTTCTCTCATTTGAGCTATTAGCCTATTTACTAGATCTGCCCTTCTTTGGTTATAAACACTCACGGACTGCTGAACTTCTAATGGAACCATCTTCTCAAACAGGTCTACAAATAAAATAACATAAACATTTAAAGTTGTGCTATGAAGGACAGAGTGCAGGTTCTTCTACAGAGATTAAAGGAAACAGCTTAAGATACTCCTTCAGCCTAAAACTGAAATTAAGGTAGAAATAATTGAACACATTATATTTAAAAGAACTGCAGGATTACCAAACAGGTTCTCCTTAAGGCTTCGTTTCTGATTTTGCATCTTAAGGAAGAAAAGATGGGAAGAGATTTTTAGTTTTTAGAATTCCCTTGCTCAGCTAATAATTGATAAGATTTTTTCAGCATTATTTAAGACAAGCAACCAAGTCAGTGAAGTATAATTTGATATTCCTCCGTTGTATTAGTGCTCATTCTGAATATTTAAAAAAATGATTTAAGACAGAAAACAGCAGTTGGAAAAATCTTTACAAGATGGGCTTGCAAAAAAGCACATACATTGCAGATACTCATTTTTAACCTGCAGTTTATTCATTCAGTACTTTTGCCATCGAGCAGTCAAACAATAAACCAGAGAGACAAAAAGGGATTTTCAAACGCGCTGCTGTGAACTTACTGCTATTCAAAAGGCAACATCAACATTGTCACGTTACAAGTGACCTTGGCTGGCTACGTGTGCGCCACCCACTTGGCTTACCAGTGAATTTCTGACTGAGGGGAACAACGACAGGAGTAGACTTCACAAGGCTGGCTTTTCCTATGGGCTCCAGATCTTTCAAGTCAGGAACACGATCGTGGTAAATGAAGTCATTATCTTTTTTAGCAGCTGTAAGTGCCCGATTGATTTTGTCTACCAGATCCTTAACATTTATATATTCATCATAACGAGATGCCACTGTTTTTACCAAGTCTGCTGCATGCTGAAAAATGAAAATAGAGTTAGAACTCAACTGTTACTTTTTCTTACTTTTATATATATTTAGAACAGATGAGTTTCCCAGCCACACATCCACACAACTTTAATGCTACAACACAGTTGATACTACTTTTCCTTACATAAGAAAATATTATTCTCCTTATTTAAGTAACGAAAATAGAGAAGCAAAATTTATTAAAATAGTTTATCCAACAGCAGTGATCAATTAACAGGTTCATCCCACAAAAAGACCACAGGACTCCCTCACATTCAAACAAATGATAATGGGTTAGAGAGGCAAAACCATTTCCAAAAACCTCACTCTCAAAAAATGCCAATGTGTCATTCTCATGTTTTTAACACATCAAACAGCAGCAAACTAACCACTATTACAAAAGTTACAAAGACAGTATCTTCACAGCTGCAAATAATTTGACCTAGGTAATTAACATGCTCTGAGCTTTTCAAATGTGTTTCGCACTTAGTTATCTGAATATAACAAATCTGAGTTATCTTTTTTAAAGAGGATTTAAAGTTTTCCTGTATTTTGCGGGCAGAGAGAGGGGGGAAGAGAAGTACAAAAATTACTCACCTGCAGCCTCCCAATTTCTTCACCAAATTTCTTCTGCTGTTTTGCCAGGATAGACTGATGGTATTCTGCATTGGCCTGCATAATGCAGTGCTTTGCAGCCAGAACAGGAAACACCTCCTGGAAATAAAAATACTGACCAGGGAAAGTCCAACCACAAAAACCACCACAGACAACATGGGATGCAGGAAGAAAAAGGAAGAAAAGGAAATTAGAATCACCCAATTAATGGTTTAGATTGGTTAAAACATTAGATGTAAATGTCCGAGATCATGTGACTTCGCATGGATTGAGTCCAGTGTTTAATTTGTTGCTGCAAAATTCTTACAATGGCCATTATCTCAGATGAACTACAACTTACACTCAAGCCATGAAGTCACAACATTTACTTCGCAAAGATTAGCAATGCATGCATATATTAGAAAGGACTGCTACAAGAACAGACCCAAATGCTCCCAAGACACAGTGTTCTTAAAAGAAGGGAAGGAAAATGTTCTTAAAAGAAGGGAAGGAAAAGAAGAGAGAAAAATGTAGACTCACAAGCCCTCCAAAGAAAGTACTTTAAAGGTATGAAAAAGAGGCAAATAAAGAAGACTAATCAATACTGAGACAAAAACTAATTAAAAAGATACTTTCTTTTTTTTTTTTGAAGATTTTATATATAAATGCACTTATCTTCACAGAAGTACCAATCAAGACATGAAGAAAACATTATACTGAAGCCCACAGCATAGGCATGGTGTTTGATCAAGGATTTGGCTTACAGTCTTATGTCTTAAATCAAGGAAAAGCACTGGAAAAGCAGAGTGATATTTTAAAGACCAGGGTATACGAACACCTGCTTCTTCACACTTGTGCAACCTTGCTGCCCACAGAGATGGAAAAGAGAGGACCAGTTTGAAAGAGCTGCCAGAGAGGGTTTACAACTGGAGCCTGGCACATGAAATAAAAGTTTATTTCCCCTTCCTAAACATGTAATGGCTTTCAGAGCCAGTATTAACTCAAAAGCAAGCATTTTTACTGTTTTCTTTCAAACAACATAGCAAACTGACAGTTGATAACTGGCACATGACTTAAAACAATCCTCAACAAAAACAAAGCAACAGCTCTATTGTACCCCATCATCTCTCAGAAAACGATTACTACCTAATTACCACCTGAGCATGAAATCAGCCCAGCCTGTACAACAATACAGAATGTATGAAAGAAAACACGCACAACGAAAAATCTATCAAAGGTGCAACCCAGCAAAATTTTAAATTTACTCTGTAAAAGTCAATTCATACACACACAGGTATGTGTGGGCATGTCTGTGATGGGTCTACAGGACCACTTGTTTTATTTATTATTTTAAAAAGATGCATACTAATTTTACTTGAACACAGTTAACACAGCCTCACCAGCTCAGTTTTAAAATAATCCTTATACTCTCTATATTGAAAGAGCGGAAATGTCTTTCTGCGGCTTCCCATATCAACAATAACAAAATGACAGTAAACTGAGATACTTTAAAAAAACGTCTTTTTTTTTTCTTTGCGGGGAGAGGGGAGTTGGAAGAGGGGCAGGGGGTCGAATAGAGGAAAAGCAGAAAACAGGCAGCAGCAGGAAAGACACACTGACTTTCAGTTATGTTTTTCATTAACAGGCTGGTGGATCAATACCACTACATTCATGCTATCACCAAGACAGTAAATTCCACATTAAAACTTTATACTAGAAGCCAATTAAGCCCCATTATAAAGTGTTAGAAATATTTAGTAAGGCATTAAATAAGAAAGCATCCCTACATACTATCAAAAACATTCCAAGTTAACTTTAAATGAAGTAAACAAATATCATGTGAGATTTTACCTATTAAAAGGAAAAGAAAAATCTTAAAACAACAACAACAACAAAAAACAAAAACACACACCACTCTTTCTTAGATTCTTCACCGCTTTACAAATTAGTGGTTCACTTCTCCTGGATGTAACAATACCAGTTGACTTTTCTTGAAGATACCATCTTAAGAACATTTCACCAAGTACACAGTACATGCTAGCTATTCATAGTCATAGCAGGTCTCAAACTGTTTCCAAAAGGGTTACTAACCTTGGGCAAAGTATCTTTATATTGACATTGTTTGTAAGCATCACCATAATAATCTGCAGCTTGATTAGCTAGTTTAGCTATGATACCATCTTTCATTTTATCTGGCAGGGGGGGAAAAAAAAAAGAACGATGATTAGCATCTGTTTTTATAAATCAACATGTAGATTATTTCAACATAAATCAGCAACAACAGCATCCTAAGTGTGCAGTTGTGCATTATAGCTTAAGGGTGTGAGCCCATTTTTCCCTTCTCAACATCCAGCTGCAGTTTCCAGACTTTTCACTTTAATAATGAAGTTGCAGGTTCACTCAGTTGTAAGAGAAACCTTTGGGCAAACGTGTGCATTTTTGCAGTACTGAGGATAAAGTTCCCCCTCAAACCAAGGGCAGGCTACAAATAAAATGCAGCAGCCCCACTCTGCCCTCAGCAGTGTGTTTCCAGCCCCTCCCTTTGGTGGCACAGGCATTTGTACAGCCATAATCAAAGAACTTGGCTGAAGTCAGGCAACAAAATTCTATATAGAAGGTAATTTGCAGTAGGATCCCTACTCCAGATCAATATCAAGACTCCCAAGAATTTGCAGTGTTGGAAGTGGAGAGAAAGGACTGTTTTTTTCCACGGCAGCCCACACCCTGGGGAGCTTCGGAGTGCTCTCCACATCCTCCTATCTGAGCAGTACGTGACTGGCAGCAGCAGGATTCTTGGCCTGACACTATTCCTGAAGCCCAAGCTGTTAAGAGAGGAACGTGCTGCATCTATCTTTATCTCCCTTTATAATCACCTCTGGCCTGCACTAGCAATTCAGCCCTGAAAGAGTAGGCAAGCAGCATACATGTCAAACCCGCCCCCTCTAAATAACTGCCTTGTCAGACAGGTGTCTTTCGATCCAGCAACTTTAAAGGGCTGCCAGATTGATACGCCCTGAGTAAAGGGCTGCAGAGTGCACTTAACCACAGAATAAGTCACAAGATGCCCAAATGGGCTGCTACTTGTAGTTCATGCACACACCTACAACACCTCAGGCAAGGGCCACAATCCTTATCATTAAAGTTCTGCAAGGTAAATGAATTTAACATATGCCAGAACCAGAAAAACTAATCCAGGAGTTAAAATGTGATCTATCCACTTAGTGTTTTTATTTTTTTTTAGTACATCTCTTTCCAGTACATTAAATAGTTAATAAAACCAAAACAGGAATAAGTTCTTCCTGGCCCCACCTACTGTGTGGCAGTTGCATCTTTCTTCATAAAGCATGGGTTCTATGAAGCTATGAAAAAATACTGCCACATTACTAAAGTGCTATCAGCAAACAAAAGAGACATCCGAGACTCATTTGTCCACGTGGAGAGTTAGCAGTAGGCCTTTCACCACTACAGGCTTTAATTTTTACTCCTCACATCTCCTTAAAAATGGTATAGTTACAACATTATCTTATGGATGGTATAGTGGACATTTGCAGCATTAAAGACGCATTTAAAACATTAAGAAAGACTCATAAATTGAAGAGTTTATCTGTAGTCCTACAATGGAGCGAGATTTGACCAAGCTTTTTTTTTGTTTCTATTTTTTTGCCAAACACCTGTGATTTCTTTGTAAATAAAACTCCATTCCATCAGAAATATCATGATCAGCTGCTATGGCTGCTACATAGACTGCCCCAGTTTACAACAGTATTTTATTGTTGAGATATCATTTATGAAATTATTCCCCTCCTCCTCTATCTGGGAAGTTATGGTAAATTCCCTATGCATCATTTCTAGTGGCTTCTATTCTGTTGGGTGAACATGTCTTTGGTCTCAAAGGAGAAAGAAATGATAATTTAATAAAATCCTTCATAAAGTAAGGGCAATTGAGAAGATGGGACAATTGTAATAGCAAGGGAACATTAAACAAATTCTGCCCTTTTTTTTTTTTAATGGCTTGCACTTAAAAAATCAGTAAAGGTAAAAAGGAAGTTTTGAAAGGCCTTTTGAAAGCTCCTGGTAACTTAAAATGCTTGTAACCTTTTGTGGAAGTCCTAACAAAAATAAAACACGCAAGATGAAAATTGAGATCTACCTCTTGTAGCTTTCAAGAAAAACACTTCCTGAGCTTGAGCCAACATAATAAGGCTGAGAGTTCCAACTGTGTCTGGAGAGATGTCCACGGTGGGTTCTCGATTCAGTGCTGACAAGACAGTGTCTTTAATGTGCTGGAAAGCACCACTTGCAAACTAAAGAAAAGAAAAATATCCTTCAGGTTCCCCAAAAAAAGGCTTTTTTGTTGACTCTTTAACCATGAAAAACAATTTCTTATGACTTCTTGTTCTTGAAAATACCTACATTGAAAACATTTTTTTTTAAATAAGACTGACTATATCAGCTATATCTAGGGGCATGAAAGGAACAAGGAAGATTTAACATGTTCTACCGAGACACATGAAAGAGATAATTACTGCTGAGAAATAACATGACAAGATGAAAATTAGCTAAAACCCACTGAATCTTAAGATGAAGGTGGTTAGCAACCAGAATCTTGAGGGGAAAGAAAAACAACTGGAATTAAACATCACGAAATTAAATACCGTAAGCACACAGTTATGAGTAAATACCAGATAATAAGCCAAACCACCTTGATAATGAAGAGAATTTTTATATATACATATATATATACACACACACACACATATATATACACATGTATATATGTGTGTATGTGCATGACTAAAACTGAGATACTTATTTGATGCTCTGAGATAAAGAATTCTGAATTCCAGGGCACAAGCAGAGAGCCTCTGTACCTGGTAGTGTTTAGCTGCAGCTTTCAGACCTTCGTCATTATCTAGATTCTGTTCCGCTGCAATCTGGCTTGCTAATGCTCCACAGTTGAACAAAACACAAGTCTTCTCATATCCCAAACTTGCCAGAGCTGCAATCAAGAGAGACAGTTTTCAAAAAATAACCTTGAGAATGTTCTAGCTTCCTGCAGATGTGCTATCACTAGCATTCTGTATGCTAGTTTCAAGCCAAGCAAAAGAAACATACTGTTAAAGTCAAAATTTTCTTAATTCTGCAGGCTGAACACAGTTCCCTGTTTTGAAGCATTTTGTGAAAGAAAGCTATTGGACTACTGAGACTTAAAAGTTTAAAAGCAGTAGCAGAAATAATCCAAAAGACTTTCCAACTACATGGCAGTTTTTATTCCCTGAAGACAGATAAAGACACACAACTGACAGATAATCTGAAACATGTACTTACATAAATTAATCACTCTGTAATGACTGTCCACTTTCATGCTCTCACTATCCTCTCAGTGAGAAAAAAGGTTTTGTGAATTCTCTATCTTAACATCTATTGAGTTGTAGGAGAATTTTCCCCTCTCAAAGCTATTAGATTGCATATATTGACAATCATCTTGGTTATACATGTACTGTATACAGTACCTATATTTAAATATTTTCTTAAATAAAACATTCTTATTAGAAAACTGCAGTTCCCTTTTCCTGTAGTTCTTCATAACCCCGGAGGATGGAGCTCACACTTCTAGAAAAAGTAGTATCTAAGCATCAACCATTTTGAATCTATAAATTTCCTTAGGAAAATATGCAAGTGTGAAGATGCACGTGCTGGAAAATCTACATGCTGCAGCTATTGGTTCCTTGTCAAAAGTGTCCAGACATACATCTTAGACAATATAGGAAACTAAATACTGAATTTTCAACTTTACAAACTCAGCTACAACAGATGTAACTTAGAGCCTCAAAACACAAGGATACTGAAGAGATGCGTTTGTTTTACTCTAACAGCCATCATTTTTATATAGCTATGTATTTATCTGACACATCTCTGAAACCTCTGTGTCAGCAATCCCTGACCTTCACTAAATTTTCAGGTAAGTAGCCACAAATCAGACAGGCAATTTTCCCCCAATTTCATTCCTCGAGTGAAATTAGCTTCATTTACAATTACTGTACAGTTACTCATTTAGCTAACCTGTTTCCCAGAAGTTTATTACTTTTTTCTTTTTCCCCAAACTTTTTTTTTTTTTAAAAAAAGACAGTAATACCCAGAATTACTTCATACTCTGGACTAGGTCCCAAGCACAATTAACCACAGCAAGAACAGCTGAGTAGCAGTGTAGCTCAGTCTCTTCTATTTACAGTTCTACCTACTGACTTAAACCAACACATTTCAGATTACACGTCAGGATGTGAACTTGGCACTTTTCAAGCAGCCAGTTTCTGTCAGATACTCCTGTGATACACAGAATTCAGAGGTAAATGGGAAGAGAAAAAAAAAGAAATCAGTATGTCATAGAAGGCAGGACTCAGATCCCTGGAAGTCAAAGGAGCTTGGTGTTGGATTTCCACCTGGAGAAAAAAATCACCTCACATTCTGAAGTCAACAGAAATTTTAGCCCCTCAAACACTGAAAACCTTCCATTGCACCGATAAACCTCTCTGCTAATTCTGATCCAAAGTAGAAAGATACACATATGCTAGATTTAATCTGAAGAGCAGCATCTGAACAACCTGCAATACAATATTCTAAAAATATATACAAAAGCACTTTGATTATTTCTGTCCACCAGTTCTTAAGCTCCAAAATCTATTTTATTTCACTGCTTGCTCAGTGCATTACTTATCTTAGTTACAGATTTCTTGGATTTTTCACATTTCACGTGGACTATTGCATAAACCTCTGGCCATCTGCCTCAGACAACTATATAATTAACCTGCAGTTCTCTCAAGCTGCTGTAATATCACATGTATTCAAATTCTCAGGGTAATTACCAATATTATGCTCACTGATGGCTCTTCTCATATAATTAAGTCTGTGATGATTTACAGACTATGTTCAAGTCATAATTAAATATTCTCAACCTTATTATGAAACAGGTTCATTTAACATGAAAAGCTAGCATATGAAAAGCCAGAACTAAAGAAATTCTAAGAAATAAAAAAGCAGCATCTTCAAGTAGGTGCCTGATTACTTATTAGAAAGAAAAAAGTATGCACAGCATCTGCTTCAACATAGGAATGTGGTGTACAGCATGTAAATGTAGCATGTACATGTAGAACATGCAGCATGTACATGTAGAACATGCAGCATGTACATGTAGAACATGTAAAGCTACAGTAACTTTCAGTATTTGCTAACAGAAAACTGTATGTGGGACACCAGCCAAAACTATAAACGAAAAAATTCTAGAAAAAGAAAAAAAAATCTAATAGATTTTCAGGCTTTGTCTGACACTTCAAAATTGCAATGGCTGTCTTATATTGCTAGACATGATGAATATGTAGGTATAAATGGAAAGACTGTGAATGATGGTCCACCAGCAATCAGCTCCTCACCTAATTTTAAAAGGATTTTGTCTTATTTTCTCTGTGGGCAAGTTTCCAAACCCACTTAATGATGCTGAACTTTAATCTCAAGATTACGTCTATAGGACTAAAATACAGCATAGAATCAAACTCCTTTTGCTTTCAGGAAACCAGTATAAATTGTTTTTTCTTGATAGTATTCACACGCATATGAAAATGCTTTAAGAAAAAATGACAGCAGAATCATTTTAGGGCACAGGCAAATCCATCTCTTCTCTTCTGAAAGGAAGCATGATGTCAGACAAGGTTACTCAAGACAGCCAACCATCACCCACCCTTTTTTTTATTATTATTATTTTTTTTTTTTAAAGAAACTCGCTCACACTTATACATGCACATTCCAAGAGGATCATATTCAAGTAAAAAGAGATGGTGTAATAAAAATCTACTATTGGAACTTAGTACTTGAATAACTTTCAGAACAAGTTTGAGGAGCGTAATCTCCTTTAGCACAACTATTTTCAAGACCACATACTTGTGCCTTTGAAAAATGGATGTTGAATAGATATTTGAGTTTTACAGACATCTTTAGCATGGCACCCATTCACTCATTACCAATATTGAGATGATTAATCTGTTACTAATATACCTAAAATCATTCTAAACCTCTTCTGAAAACACTAAAAATATAATTTACCAATCAACTATACAAAAATATTCTCAAAATTTAATATATTTATTATTTGCATTTTCCCTATAACTACATACCCAATTTGACAGATCCTCCAAAAAGTGATCCTTTATCAAAGGCATCTTTCCATGTAAATGTTAAACAGATCTGAAAGGAAAAAAAAAAAAAAGATTTACTGAATACATAAAATTCAAAAATATCCCAAATTCACATATTTATCCTTTGCTATTCTAATGAAGTAAAACTCTGAATTCTTCTGTAACAAGATAAACACTCAAGGAATTTCAATAAATCAAGGAAAGGCTGCTTAAAATTTCTTCTATGTTCTTTTGTTTTGTTTGTTTTGTTTTGTTTTGTTCTATGTTCCGGAAATGGCCGGAAACTGAAACACCAAAAATTCCATAGGAACTTAAGGAAAAATTTCTTGACAGTGAGGGTGACAGAGCACTGGAACAGGCTGCCCAGAGAGGTTGTGGAGTCTCCTTCTCTGGAGATCTTCAAAACCTGCTTGGACGCAGTCCTGTGCCACGTGCTCTAGGTGACCCTGTGTGTGCAGGGGGTTGGACTAGATGATCTCTAGAGGTCCCTTCCAACCCTAAGCATTCTATGATTCTATGATTCTTTTCTTCCGGTTAGTTTGCTCAAGACCTTTCAACAAGCAAGATGCAGACATTCCTCCCACAAAGAGTTGGACAGTCAGGTATGTTTACAGGTGAAATGAATCACCCATCCAGACATTTTCCACACTTCCAAATTACTAACGTACCTAGAACTGATTTGTAATACATGTTTATGCATATTACAAGTGAATTCAATAGAAGCATTCTCAGGAAACAACCTCAGGAAGGAGAAGGTAGGTAAAACAGGTGTGTCTTATGTTACACTTCTCAGCATATATTTCAGAGACAATGCAAATATTTCACAGACTTTGAAACTCCACAATTTGACTCCCTATTCAGATGCTCAAAATGCAGGCAACTGCTATCAGCCCTCAAGAAGAGGGGAGAGAAAAAAAAAAAAACACATTTTAAAAATGGCAGAGAAGAGTAACTTGAGTCAGCTCTGCAGAACCGTTTATTAACATATTTTCCTCTAGCACCCAATCTGGTTGAAAAAGTCCTGGTCACTATCTTTAAATTCTTATAAATTGCTATACCCACGGGAAGATCATTTTTAGACCTTGTTTCTAAAGCTTGCTAGTTGTCCATGTCTCAAGGTTTGCAGATAACCACATCAAAACATTTACACACCGAAAGTCCAAGTGAGTTCTCAGCTATAAGTTAATGCAGCTATGTGCAAAATTTAAATAAACACAAACTGCTAGAAAACCACTCCCTTACCCCCTGTGTCCCTGAAATGCATTTTTTTAAATAGTAACAATGCTATTCAAATATGTTTTGGTTACAAGAGAACCGAAAGATCTGTCCTATTTGCATATACCTCCAAAGAAAACATGTCTTTTCCTCCTAAATATAGAGATCTAAAGACCTATTCTAGTTTCCACCCAAGAAAAAGGGTTATGTTAAAGAAAGATGGTAGAAAAATAACTTAATGAATATATTGCCTACGTAAATAACAGAGACAGAAATAACAAGGTAAACTCTTCAGTGGGCAAAATTTGTTAGCTACAATGAATGAAACATCTGTTCTACCTCAAGAACAGAGGATCACATTCCATCCACTACTAATTAACATTTTATTTTCCCCATACAAATTATGTTTAAAAAGCTCCTATAATATAAAGCAGATTTCTCCTTGGAAGAAAAAAAAATGTTGAAGAAAAAAGAAAAAAGGGTGAACACCAAAGAGAATCTATCAGCAACGCGCAGCTCCTTCTGAGATGGATTGCAGGGATTGCCAACCAAAGTCTAAACTTTTCTGAGCCTGTATTCTGGCACTTGTAAAATGAGGGCAATTACAGCAACTAGAGGTGAAGTCTCAGTGTAGATCATATGGGGTTACAGACTGAAAATAACTAGAGATTAGGAAAAGAAGGCTCAAAGATTGCCCTGCCCAAGAGAAGTACTGTTCAGGGGATTAGATACAGGCTTCTCAGAGACCCTAGGTGCTATGACCATCATAGCTACACTTTTCACAACATATATTTTATCAGCTTCATTTATCTTCTTACCTGATTTTCAGAGAATGGAAACTTTGGTTCAATAGAACACAGCTGATCATAGTACCTAGAAAATAAATAAATAGATAAATAAGAGAGAGAGAGAGAGCACACACAATATGTGGGCTTTGTTTCTTATACTGGCAGGGAAAATAGCACACAAGTGTCCCACAGTTACAGGGCTCATTCACAGCCAAGGAAGATCCTCTGGGGAGGTGCAGGACAGAGGCAGAAATTCTACAGGTTCAAGGGGAGACAGCCTGCAAAGGTGAAAGATAACACTGAACTCCTGCCTCAGGCAGCAGCAGCCTAAACTGAACCATTCCACTTTCGGAGGGAGGGTGGATTAGAAAAGTTTCACGCAAAGGAGTCTCTATGCAAACAGATATGTGCAGGCAAAGTATACATTAGATATTAAATCATGATTTATGCATGTCAAAAGAAATTATATATAACATTTAACTAGTATTTATGAGCTATACAACACGCTCTTGATCTTACTTTATATCCCACTCTCCTACAATTTCTGAGTCATCTGTTTCAACTGCAGTCTCTTTGAAACAGACGCCATTTGCCTTGCACAATATCAGCTGAAGCGCCTCACCCTGATAAAACTCTTTACTTGTAAGCAGGGTTTGCATTAGGGCACATTGCAACAGTCACAGACAATTAAAATCAAAAGCTTCTCTATACCATTACTTGCCCACTCACAGTGGAAGATGTTTAGGAAAGAAAGACAGAAAGGTATCAAGTTTAACAAAGCCCCACACTCAACTTTGCCAGACAACAGTTGGCAGTTCAAGGTTTTCACAAGCTGGATATGAGATCTGCACCATGCATCAAATATGAGAGACTGGATGCAGAACAGAAAACCTTTCAACTGCCAGCTGCAGGAAAATGGTAACACATTAAAGTGTCCTGTTCGCTATACCATCCCGGCAGCACCTACAGGCATACATCTGACACTGTAATGGTCACATTTCTTTTTAATTCCATTTTTATTCCCACCCCCCAAAAACGTGTTGCTGGCACTAAGTCCCACAATCTGTGTGCTAACCTTGGTACACATTGTTCCTGTTTCCTTAAACTTTCTTGTTAAATAATAATCACTACTGACTTGGAAACAAAGCAGATGCAAGAGGCCTGCACTCCTCTGACAAAAAATATTAATATTTAAAAATTCAGAAAGTGTTTGAAGAGGTCAGATGCAACATTAAAATAACCATTAGCATATACTTCACTGAATTTTACGTGTTGATATACACACATACTTGAATTTGCCCTATTTGAATTGTCCTACTGCAATTTTCAAGATACAATATACTACCAAAAACTACAATAATCTGAAATACCAGCCCTGTGAAAGGCATTCTAGTATTCAGGTTAAAAGAAGTTGTCCTTAAGGAAAACAAAAACAACAACAACAAAGACAGTCTGCAGATCTTTACTGTGACAGCAGTTTGTCAATATTAACCCTTACTTTCAACAAACTACTGCCTTCATGAAAGGCATAGTTTGGAGAAAAAAATGTGGATTTTTAGGTTACTAATATGTTTTATTTGTCTACACAAAACTATGAATCTGGACTCCATCTTGTCATACTTCTGCATGAGGATTGCCACAACAAAAGTGGTCATTACAAATTCAAACATACTTTTCCTATAATCGAAGCTGTTTTTCAAAACAAAATATTGGCATGTCTCAGTCTGATAGTTTAAATTAACTACACAAATTTAAACTACACAAGTAACTCCTTTCAAAATTTATCAAATGAGTGTACTAAAGATGCTAGTTTTAAAAACATGCATACTTTTGGTAGAAGACTCTTATTTTCACCAATTTTCTTTCAATAGCTAGTGATGCTTTGAAAGTACGTGACACAAAGTTTTTCTCTATTGCATCTTTTTCAAATGACCTTAAATCCAAGCCAGATCTATAAACAAAATAGCAGCCTTTCTGTAGTTAAGAGAATTCAGCTTTGCATGTTGATGCTTTCTTGAGTAGGTTTCAACTAATTTATCACACCACCACACTTTTTTTTCCAGTTCGTGATTGTCTTTACTGATGCAGATTCACGCAGAACTGGACAAAAATTAGTTCATTAACTCATAATACAGAAGATGATTTCAAAAGCTGTACCTACAGTCTTCCTTCATCAAGTCTTAGTGTTTCCCTGATCTCAATACAGTCTTTTTCACACAGTACAAAACAGAACACACAACGCTTCCCCTGCTGCCTCCTCCCCTCCCAATGGCATGTCATCCAAAAGCCACAGATAAAGCCAGGTTGCCTTCCCACATTCCAGGACTATCCACTTCTCAGCTGCCATTAGGGCAGAGGCAAGATACAAATCTCACTAACTGGCTCTTTTGTGCCCACAGAACTACCACCTAAAAAAAGAAAGAAGTCAACAAGGTGTAAGTTCCTCCCAAACATACACATTAGTCTATGACAGGGGTTAAACAAAGTATATATGTTACTTTTTTATTTTTAAATATGTGAGGACTTTTTTTTTTGTACCTGAAACTCTGCTCAAGATTTTATAAGCTCCGTAAACCTCTGCAGGTTCCCAAAAGAAAGTAATTTAGTTTTACTTAGCAGTAACTGCACATTAATGCAAACGGTAAGTGAAAGTTAGCCACATAGCAGTGTAACACTAACAGCACAGAAACAGCACAAGTTAGTCATACACTGAAGGATGAGGGTGTTATTTAAAACATTATTTGCAAAAAATGAACTACTGAGTAAAGTGGAAAGAGAAAGGCATTGCCACACAACATAAATGAAAGAGCAGGAATATATCAAGTGCTGTGTCAAATTAATAAACACATAAACTGCATGAGCCCTAGATACAGCAAAGAAAGGGTGAACAGATGACAGCAACCCAGATGTAGTTTTCAAGGTACAGCTTCCTTTCAGTAAAGGCAGAATTACACACACAGAGCTTAATAAAACTGAGTTACAGCAGTCAAATTCAGAAGTGAAGGCCTTAATTACAATTTAATTAAAATATAAGTATTCACTTTATGCATGGAGAACCTCAAATCCTATTCCTCCCTCAAAGAGACATAAAGAAAAAACTCCTTCATAAGAACATAAGAAGATACCAGGCTCTGCCTTCACTCACTTTAGATAAGTGCAGTACTGAACTCACAGATGGAAACCAGAACTGCAACTTTCAGTCCACAGAGAAATTGACTGCTCAAAACAAAGCCATTCATCCCACTCTTCCTTTTTAAAAGAACTACAGGAGTTGTTAGCAAAATTAAACTGCTGAAACTCAATTAAACTGTTCAAATTAATTCCACCACTCTATCCCTTCAGAAGAAGGTTATTGAGTCCTGTTTGTCTTTAATATTGAAAAGCACAAAAGCACAGAAATCCTTGGGGATATAGTTACACTACAAAAAAGAAGAAACTCGGCACTTGATCAAATTTGGTATGACAGAACACAGAACTTAAGGGGGAACATCTGTACCAAACTCACCTACACTGCCCTTTGCCTTCAGAGCACTAAAATGCTTACAAAACAAAGCTTCAGAGCAGACTGCTTTCCCAGTTACCTGGTGCCCCAGCTTCCCTTTTCAGTGGGAACAACAAATATTTCTCCAGCAGAAGCAGTTGTGCTCATCGGTCAAACACTAGCATATCACACACCTCTACGGCTTTACTGTTCCTTTACTGTTTGCCTAGGCAATGAGGGTGCAAATGAGTCCATTTCTTATTTAAAATATATCAGACTCCACAGTAACTACTCAACACAGTAAGGCTCCTAAAGATTCCAAGATACTTGGAAATCAGAGATTAAGGATTAATCTGATGCTAATTAATTTTTTTAAACAGATAAACAGTCTCCAGTGCTCTACCAGGAAAGGCATATAAAAAGACATGAAGAAATAAGTTTATGCAAAAGGCATCCATGTTATAAATAGCTTACCTGCTATTAAGCTAAATAAAGAGCTTCCAACCTTACCTGCTTGACTAGCCATAGTTTTAGACATGGTGTGTGTAAGCTGCAACTCTGACTAAAATCTTGCTAAAGAAGTACTTAAAAGACTTAGCACAACTGTTAAATTAGAACAGCAAAGTACTGGAAACTGAAGAGAGAAGGGAATTTCAGAACAATTGCAAGGAAGTCAAAAGCTTTTTGCTCAGTATGGTTTGAATTAACTTTAATGACCTACAAGCATCAGAGGTGAGGTCCCATTCAGCTCCTTTGGCTTTCAGCCATGCTCCTTCTATCCTCTTTTCTGCCAGCTCTGATGTTCATCTGACCTTGTGCTGAACTCATTCAATTTGCTCACCTATTAGGGAGCCATTTACATGTTTTGGTGGGTTTGCTGCCTTCCAAAACTGGCCTAAGAGAAAGGTGAGAACTGGAGAAACAGACAGAAAAAAAGCAGGGCTTCCTCCTTTCTGTCTGGGAAAGTTGTCAGATAAAGTGAAGTCACATGACAAGACCAGACCAAACAGGTATTTCAGATACAAATTAATCACAAATGCCACTGGCACCATCAGAAAAGGAAGCTGATGCCATTGTTTGAGAGAGGAGAATACTCTGCCTTTCAGCTTTAATAGCAGAGTCCATCCTTTCGTTCATAGGTTCTCATTACTTCCCTGACCTTCAAAAAGCATCTGCAGAAATAAACAGGGATAGAACAGGAAGCTACAGAGATACTATAAAGCATAATGATCTGTACAGTCATACACTTTAGAGTCCAAACACCCAGTGAAGTTTTGATAAGCTCCAAAGGAAAAAAAAAAGTAATTTGCCTTCTTTATAGGCTGTCACTTTTTTCTTTTACATTTCTTTTCATATATTTTTAAAGCACAGATACAGCAGTGAACATCAAATGTATTGATACTGAACCATGATAACATTTCAAAGATCTGTCATGTCTACAGACATACTTTTCTTCTGTGCTAGTAAAGGTCTTCACTCTTTTGTTTTTATTTAAAAATAAAGACTTTGCTGCTGCAAGGTCAAAGCACAAGAGCTTGAACAAAATTGTATTCTGGTGTCATAGAACTTGGACCCCAAATTTACAAATAACGTATATACGCAGTACACAATTTTAAACAATTAATCCCAATGACTTCTGCAAGTAAGGAGCCAGAAGCTAAAACATACCCAGTATTAAAAATCAGATGGCTTTTCAAAGCAGATTGCTGCAGTAACTCAATACTGCAATTTGTCAACATTGCAAAGAGCTGGAAAAGAACATGTCTTTCTGCAGATGATGGAGCAGGCTATACAGAGTAGCTTTTACGTGGTTTACTGGGGAGAAAGTCCAAATTTATCTTTTGAAGTCACAAGGTCCAAATTTATCTTTTGCTCATGTAACCTTCAAGAAGCCTGGCACAGCAAAGGCCCCAGAAAACTTTTTGACAATAAGGAGAGTGTGCTAAATTGGAAATAGGCCTGTAGCTCATAAAAAAAAAGCAGTGAGAAACTACTAAACAGAGGAAAGCACTTCGAAGAGGGAAAGTCAGGGAAGAAGAAATGCTGACGAAAACAATACAGCAAGCACAGATTGCGGGCAGTTGTCTCACTAAAGCGACTGCCACACCTGCCCCTTTTCCAAGAGCTGCCAGCAACGACTGCCCGGGCCCAGCAGCACGGGGCACGCCACGAAGAAGCTGGAAGCTCGCCCTTGCCAACGTGCCATATTGCTCATGGCCCCAGGGCGCCGGGCCGAGCAGTGGGGGAGCAGCGACCGGCAGGACCGTTGGCAGCAAGGGCCGCGTTCCCCCTAAGTGCGGCGCGACGGGGGGGGGAGGACGCGCGTTAGGCACC
>NW_010576798.1:115762-133019 GCF_000705375.1 Tinamus guttatus | reverse complement strand
GCGCGGGGGCTGTCCCCCCCTCCCAGGGCCCTGCCGGGGCTCAGGAAGCGCTGCTCGTTGGAGGGTGTCTCCCGAGCACCGTGTGGAGGGAATAAAGGAAATCTCCCTAACCAGTAAAATAACTTAGCCCCTAAGCCGCGGTCTGTATCAAAATTGGTGGAACCTTAAAAACAATAATATGACACACATGAGGTTTAGGGGGAAGCAAAGGATCCCACTCAACCCACACCAAAGCTGGTGTTGGAAGAGTTTTTTTTTTGGCAAATCTTACAGTATATTGACTGTAAAAGTCAGTGTCACATGTTTCAGTTGTCATGGCAATGTTATGCATATAACTTACTTTCTGCTGACCGCTCTGTATAGCTTAAAAAGGTAAAGCAGATATGTAAGCTCCAAAGTTTACTTGTATGGAAAACTGAAATGGGATTTTCAAACGCTGTTGAACATTGTCCTCATTCCGCATTCTTTTTTTTCTGTCACTTGTTACAGACTAAGTTGCTAGCTCGCCATTTTTTATTTTGTAAATCTCAATATGAGGAAGATACCTGATCGTTAGCATAATAGGCATGGTAAAGTACATATTTTTTAATTATGTAAATGTATGTTTCAGATTTTGTGTGATAGCCTACCAGCAGCTTGCTATAAAGTAAAGCTGGTGATACCTTCCTGGTGGTAGTGGACTGTGCTATATAGGGGCTAAGATGCACAAGCATCTTTGCTGCCTGATGGCCATTAAAAGGGGTAGGATGGGGGAGAGCCCATGACCTTAGTTTTAGAAGCTCCTATCACCACAGGGAGGGGCAGCTCTTCCAGTATTAACAGCGATCCAGGGCACAATCCAGGACTGCTCCGGCAGCAGCAGCCTGGCCTTGTAGGGCACTAGCGTAGCCAAGCAGGCACGGGAGTTGTCCTTACACTCCTGCGGCATTCGGGGCTCTGCCGGGTTGCACCTGCCTCAGGGCTTGACTGCATTCGCGAAAACCGAGTGTATACGTCAGGGATTCTTTGGTGTGCTCCCAGCTTCCTGAACTGAATATGCAGCCAGATGAATTTCTGAGAGCTTGATCAAAAACAAATAGAAGTTGCTTTAATTTTACATTAAAAAAGTGGGGGGAGAGGGAAAGAAAACCCCACTGCCTTACTCATATCTGGCTATAAGAGTTCCCTGCAGTGTTCGGGTTTTTTTTTTTTTCACCTGTTTTTATTGCCCCCCACACACTCACAAGCTTTTGGTCCCTTAGCCTGAGTCAGCCTTATCCTGACTGCATTTTTCCAGTCCCCAAGAAAACCTCTATGCTCACAAGTTGAGATTCTAATCGGGCTTTTGATGCAGTCAGCTGGGCAGTGGCCTCCCTTTGTTGCCGGCATCAAGACTTTACGGGCTATAGTTACCCTACACATCACTGCAAGATTACGTGGCTGCCTATATATGGAAGAGGGAAGCCATTAATACCTTCCAGAGCACCAGTAATAAACATGGCAAGGGTGTGAACAGGGAAGGGCAAGATATGAGATCATAGTTTTACTTTTGAGCCCTGCTGACCTTTAGGTGGCTGTTGCTTAACAAATGCAACCACTGATACTTTGCATCCCTGAGCCCTTCACCAACACAGCACGGAAATTCTGCTTTGGCTTAGGATAAGTTACCAGAGCTTCGAGCATGCAAGGGATTTGCTGCTTTCTCACGCATTTGTTAGCTAGTCAGTACTCCTCTGCTGCCTTTCTTCTGATCATTACAATTGTAATATTAATAAACAGTAATGACTTGTATCCTGTTACTTACTTCTGACAACTCAAATAACTGTATTTCCCAAATCAGAGATGAGGAAGCTTCATAGTCAGTAGTTAGCAGTGTGGGGAGCATAGTCCACATCTTCTGAGTCACAGTCCTATGCTTCAATCAACAGACACACTTCCTTCTTCAAAAAATTTATGATAGTATATAAGGGAACCAGTTTAAAACAGCTTCCCTTAAAATATTTAGTCATGTGGTATGAACAGGTTACAGACATATTTTAAGCATTGTTGGTCACGGCTATATTTAATTTTAGTGCAGACAGATTATTAGATGTCCCCAGTTTCCCCTAAACAAGCATTATTTATATAGAGAGCATTGCAATTTTGCAAAATGTTTTTAAAAGTCAGATTTGATTATCATTTGCAAACTGGCTTTTCAGAATACTTTATATTTTTTGTCATTGGGATTTTTGGACAGATTTTTTTTTTCACTGAACTTTATTGTTCTGACTGTTTTCTATTTCCTTTTTGTTCACAAATTTGGTGCACAACAGAAAAAAATTCATTAACACAGGAATTTTTTGTGTGTTTGCTGTGTTTGGTTTTATTCTATAGGTCTGTGTCATGCTACTTTATCCATAACGGAAGACTTTCCCTGTAACGAAAGCACTAACATTCAAATACTCTACTCAACAAATCACAATCAGCAAGAGGAAGTGATAGGGCATCTAGCTGGCTTCTTGTTGCGTTCATTAAATTCAACGGTTCTCTTGTCTAAAGCTTCATTTAATTATTCAGACCCAATGTCATTTTGATATTCCCAACATAATCTGGTGAGAGAGACTAAGACCAAGTCTTTGATGACCATTGTCCTTTGACCATGAGTTTCAGGAATGATTATTTTCAGTTGCCAGAAATGCGGAATGCAGAAAACAAGCTCTACATCAGAAAAGGCTTGGATTGTTCTGCATGGGTTGTATCCAAATAACCTATTTAGTCCCAGTGCCCTTTCATAAGAGAGTATAAAATTATTACCATGAATGAAACGTCTCCCTCCATAATGACTAGCAGCAGGGGAAATCCTTTTATATTAAAATTTAGATGAGCTATAAATCCTGTTTCCCTGGATTTTGACAATTATTTGTTAGCGTTTTATAATTGTCCGAGGTGATGAGGCACCTGAAATAGAAGCAAACTGCTGGGCCAGGGTGAGGTGTATCTCTGTGCCAGTGCAGTCCCACTCTCAGGAGGCTCAATATTTGGAACCATCCTACTGCAGTTCCAGTGCAAAGCAAGAAAACCACATCCTCAGTAATACTTCAGGCCAGGCAAAGAAGTGAGAGATTGGAGAATGCAGAAAACAAAACTCTCAGTACACATTAAGAGTAGGCAAAAATGTTGTTATTTTTACTGATAATGTACTGTTTATGCAATTTGTATCTCTCGTTTCGGAAGATTTATGAAGTAAAACAGCTTAGAAAAGACAGCAGCAGCATTCAGTTCAATGAGAAATAGTTGAGGAACAGGGTATTAAAACGTATTTCCCAAAAGCCAAAGGTCAGAAGTTGTTCAAGATGCATCAGTACAAATATAGTACAACCCCTCACCCTAAACCTTCATCCTAACCCTTAACCCTTTATCATAGATTAGGGTAAAATTTGAGTACTGGTAGGCATATTACAGTGAAGAAATCAAAGACATTTTATCTGGATAATTGAGGGAGATCCATTGTAAGTCATCACTGACCGAGAATGGTAATTTCTATCTTGAAGTATCCTGAAATGTATTGTAAAATATTCAAATAGAAATCATTTCACATAGCTTGAAATGAGCCTGGAATGGAAGTGGGCAATCAGGCACTCCGGCATTACAGAGGGCAACAGTTGCTAGTATGGAGAGAACAAACCTTGCTACATGGAACAAGCAGGATAGTCAAGTCTTAAGAACCCCCCAAAATACCTTTTATGTTCACCAAACAACACTGCTAACTTTCAGTCCTGTGATCCTAAGGACTCTTAATGGCAAATGAGACATTTACAGCACTGAAAATCCTCTTTATTGACCGTATATTTATGTGTGTGTGTGTGTATACATATATGTAGACAGAGAAGAACCTGAAAATTGCACTTCAAATACGTAGCACTCCTTCACTGCACACACCAGTCTTGTTTTTAGAGAAGATGGTGGTAAGCTTTGTACCTCTGATGGGCTGTGCACACGTGCCCTTGCCGATGTGTGAGGGGGGAAGCATCCGTCCTTCAGCTGGGGCAGGTGCCTCCGCCACTGCGACGGCGTTGGGCCACGGGCGCAGGGCAAGTCTCAGCTTGCTGCTTGGTTATCTGCCACCTACTCCCTCAGCCAGATAAATGAGCCACTGTAGTCTCCCTGCTTGTAAGATAAAGAGCATTTGAAGTGGGGTGGTATATCCAAAGCCAGACGTATTTCTGCACGTGCCCTTGTGGACCTCTCCTCTGGGTCTTCATCTGTACCTGTTGCTGTTGTCACTGCACGGAGGAGAGAGGCGCTTAGAGCTGGAAAGATTTGCTGGAATGTGCTGCACAAAGCAGGGTCACCTGCTGGGGTGGTGTTAGAAGGCACCGTAAGACAACAGGGGCCAAGGCTTAATGTTAGGTCCAGAGAGGAGGAAAGATAAACCTGATTTGTAAAAGTCAATGAAATTACCTTCTCCTGCTGCCTGCTTGTGTGGGAATCAAATGAACGCTTCCCCAGGATCCTCACAGGCCACTAAGAAGAGTTGTGAGCCTCATTCCGTGCAAGCAATCCACCTAGGAGCCTTACAAAAAACCCAACAAACAAAAACAGAAGACCCTGAGATCATGGTTGTTCTATCATCCAGGCAGGGAGGGGGTTGAGTTTTTCCAGTTCAAAACATCTAATTAGAACATGCACTGGCAGCCTTGAAAAGCGCAGCCTCTAATAACAATATAGCGAATCCACTTCTGAAAGCACCCAAGATCCTAATATCCTGCTGTTAAACTTGTCCATAATACGAGGTTTTTATCTCACACATTCCAAATGTAATGAATCAGAACAAGGTTTCTCTGTTATGTAATGTAGCGAAAGCCAGTACAGGCAGCTCTGCTGCAAAGCTTGGTCCAACCACAAAAATCGGGGGATAAAGAAACAGCAACATGGTTTGCCAACAACACTGCCAGAAGATTGATCCTCAAAGTGCTTGCATTGCAATGTTCAAAGGAGCAAGGATATATAAACTCGCGCTGGCACAGACTACAAAAAGTAAGATACAAAAATGTTGTTTAATCTTCTATTTCATCTTTCGGATGTATGTGGTTCAAGTAGGCAATAAAATCCAATGTTACCAGTGCCCTTGAATTGCACGGAAAGGGAAGGAAAGTGTGATTCGATCCAGCACATTCTTACAATACTTATCTTTTCCTTGTTTGTATTTTTAATTATTATTATTATTACAGGAGGTAACTGGGAATCAAGTGGCTTTTAACTGTAGTAACATATCCATATTTCCAACTTAGATTTTACAAAAAGAAATATGTGGATTTTCTCTGCATTGCACATCCCAAAAAAGGGGTGGAGAAGTTGTGCAGACATATTGTTCTCTGTCATATGCAAGCAGTAAATCTGATATACCTTAAATGCATTGATTTTGTTATACATGCCCAGGAACCATTTTTCTGAGATTTCTGGACTGGGATTCTAATAATTTTGCACAATTGGTTCGTGGCCTCTTTTTATAATAAGTATTTCCCAGACAGAGGAGCTGATGCTCCTCCAAGCCATAAACCTTGTAGCTGTACCATCACTATCATGCATGTTTGGCTCACGTGAACAGGTAGCTTGTGTTAAAAATATGACAACCTCTTGATGGAGAAAGAAAAAAGACAGCACACTCTCAATTTAGGTCATTTTTAAACCTTTAAGTTACACATTAATAAACTTAACAATCTTTAAATAGCCTTCCCTGAATATTGCTCTCGCTTTCTGCAGATACACTAAGTTGGACCAGATTAGCTGCATAGAAAGTAGTTTCTCATTTTTTATTGGGAAAGCAAGTGGAAAACATCACAGACTCTTACTCAGACATTCAAGGCAGAGTGAGACAGACGCTCGCCCAGGTGGATGAACTAGCTTGTGTTATGAGACTTCACTTAGGTCAACACTTTTGCACAAATTATATAAATTGGAGCAGATTCCAACTCACTATTTGTCATAGATGAATCATTCTAGCATAAAGTATCTGGATCTGGTTTGACTAATGCCAGTACCTAAATGTTACTGTAAGAAATTTAGCATGCAAATTATGTTTTACAAACTCCGAAGATCATCCCCGATGCTTACTCCATGCTTTTCTCAGGTTAGTCCGCCTGACATTCCCTCTGAAATTCCAGGAAGTTCTTATGCCATTTGGACAGACTGAGATTTTTTTAATGAGTCATTTTTAAAGGCAGAAAAAAAAATCCATTGTTTTATCTGTGATACGCACTTCTTTGGAATCAAGTTTACAGCTGATTTGTGTATACAACATTTCCTTCATTCACACTGAAAAGTACAAACTGCAGTTCTTTCAAACTTGCATGCCAAGGAATTTAACACTGTTAGTTAAATAAAACACAAAATAGTATATTCTAGTTAAAATACTGTATTTAAGGGAATGTTTAAATACTATCCATTTTGCATACAAACATTGACACTTTTGCAATCAGCTGGCAGTACCTGGAAACTACTTAGCTAGCAGTTTGACGATGATGGGGCACAATATAAATGAAGTTGTCTTCAGGATCAGTTTTGGACAGCAAGTGAATTTCATAGGGTATCTCAATGTGAAGAATAAAGACTAACCACGTATTTACCAGTTGAATGATTCATGCTTTTTTTTTTTACTTGTGTATTACAGGATGTGCCCATGTCTGTCCACTTTCAGGCTTACACTTTTTTGTGTGCCTTTCTGTCAACGTTTATTTCAAATATCTGCTTCCTTCACCTTTCAGAAAGCTCCAAGAATAAGTTTCAGATTGGTTAGATACATGTGAGTCACGATGGTAGGTCAGTTCATTTCCCTGACTCATCACTATCAGTTTCTCCATTTTGATCTTACCAGCACTGTTTGCTTGGCACGGCAGTTTATCACTGATTAATGAAGTATTTATTTTCAGGAGTGAAGCAACTAAAGAACTTTTCCTTCACTATGGAGTGGATTTAATATGAACTTTCATTCAATGTACAACTTGCTTATATGCCAGTTATTAAAATGCCCTGGTTTATTGTCTCAAAGTGCATGCAGTGATTCAACAACAACCATCTCCATTTGTATAAAACTCATATATAAGTTCTAGATACATACATATCATGCCCTAAAAACAACTCAGTGAGAGATGGGAAATTTTATTTCTGATGCATTATTTGTTAAGAGAGAAGAGCTGGATAAAAATAAAAGATGAAAACTTCAGGCTTTTTTTCTTTTAAGTGCTAGAGCTGTACCCAATAATTTGCACTCTTGGGCTGTGACAGCATGCAGATACCATATCTAACTGCTGAGAAACAAAAGGTTTGCTCCAGCTTGTTTCCCCCATGTTTTCTCATGTACTCAGCACAAAATAACAAAGGAGGTTTCAGAACAGCACATCAGCCATGTTACATTCAGGGAAACAAGGAGGGTGGAATGGTGACTCTTTAGGAGATGGAAAAGGGAATGTTGTGAGGAATGGAGGACTATGTAGGCAAAAATTGCAAGCTGAGGCGATGACTCAGACTACTTGTTATGGAAAAGCCACACATATAGGGTGTCCTGAGTAGGTAAGTAAAGCTCGGTCTTGTTCAAGTCTTTACATGCTGACTGAGGAAAACTGGGAGTGTTTTTCTTTTTTTTCTTCCTGTAACACCTACTAAATTACTATAGGTGCTTGCAAATGTCTTCCCAATGACTTAAGAAACAAATGTTAATTGAGTTGGACAATAATCGAAAGAACTATACATTAAAAGAGTTATCCTAAAAGTAAGAGGAAAGTTATTTGCAGAACTCTTATGCCAGAACAAGGAGAAGAACCAGGGATTTCTGCTTTTGTCAAATTCATTAACATATTGTGGCCTGTTTCTTCCCTTTTATTTCTTTCCATATTCCCAAGGACATGCATACCACAAGAGGCCTTCCCACCAAGTGAAGAAATGGCCACACTGGGAGTACTTGGTACAGATCTTTTGGTATATAAGGCAGCATGAAAGCAGCCTGAGGTGTGGCCAACACGTTCCCAAGTGCTTCTCATGCTGAGTGCTGAGAAGTCCCATGGGAAGCGTGGCAACTACCTTACAAGTTTGGGCAACTCTTAGAGTAGCTGGAATTTTTCCAGGGACCAAACTGGCCTGTGGCAACTTCAGGATGGAGATAAGTACATATTTCTTACACTTATATTCTCTTCTATACTACGCTTGAAAGGAACTGAACCACCTGACGGTGCCTCAAGTTCCTGGTGGTGTCAATATTAACGTGCTACAGAGGAGGCTCGGGCATGGACAGAACAAAAAGAGCTGCACAAGCAAATAAGAAAGCCTCTCCAAAAGAACATACAGTTTCAAGGAGCTAACAGATTGATACAGATGGAAAGGCACACGGATGCCTTTCTAAAATAAAACATTTGAAACAGAGACTCTTGATGAAGCCCCAGTAGACCGAGTTCTCAAACTAGAGGCCTCCAGCAGCACTGCCCAAGCCGGTTAGCTCTGTATCTCGGCTTACTGTACGGAGAGTTCCAGCACAGAAGTAGCTTCAATGCCACACTGTACAACCCGCAGCACTGTTACTCTCTAGAAACAACATGCATTTTGTTCTTCTGATCTTAAAAAGAACTATGGAAAAAAATATTTTGTTCATCTCAGGACTGAATTAAACTAAATGAGCTCCAAGCAAATGTCATTTTTCAGGCTGAGCAGCAATGAAGTTGTCCAGCATTCCTATTCATGAATGGCTTCTCTTTTGAATTTTCTTTTAGAGGTTTTCAACAGAGGGAGAAAATTTGGCTGACTAGAGCCTTTGACAATCTCATAATATAATAATATTACTCTCTTTTTACAGTTTTTCAAAATACTTATAACTTAATAATTTCTTCCTCAAGAGATATATTATTTCATTTATAGAAGAGAGAACAACAACAACAACAAAAATTAAAAACAGTGAATTACCATGCAATTCATGTTTCCACCCTTACCCTCAGCACTGCCTAAATATATGCGGGATACTGATAAAAGGAAGCTCGTTTTTTTCTAAACACAGGATCAGGCTAGAATATTCATGCTATGCTTTTGATTTATTTCCCATGGGGGCTAATATACACGGTGAGTCCACTACCTATCCCAAATGCCATGTTGAAAAATTTACCTCCCAGTGTCAAAAGATTAAACTGTACAAAGCTATTACACATTAATTTAATATAGGTGTTTCTACTCGTTGCAATATCAGCTCTCTTCTTAATGACCTTTAACAATTTAAATGAAATACAGTGACCAGCATACATCTGAAGTCAGATTTTATTGTATAATGGACTTTTATCAAGGTAGATGAAAAAGAGGACTCATAAAACTGTTAGTTAGTGGTTATGGAAAGAAAATCAATCTGCAATTAAACTATAGTGTTGGTACATTAAACAGGAGTGAGTAATGGCAGTTAATTAAAGTTGGAAAATATTTAAAATATCAGTAACAGTTTTATACTGAAAATATACGATGAGTGTTGGCTTGATTCCGCCTAGGAGGTCCACTGCTGTACTCTCTTCAGGCAAATCACCTGCTGAGATGTTTGTGAAGAGAAATGCAGACACATTTTAATGGTGATAATGGCAGTCTCTACTCAAGCTCATAGAGGCAGTCTCTACTCAAGCAAGGATTACATAGCTCACACTGTGAGCCTCCCTGTGAAGTCCTTGATTTCAAAGTACTTTGGAGTGGACTGGGAGACACAAGGTAGGTTTTGGGGTACCCTCTGAAGAAAAACAGGGGACCGATTCGTGGCAGCAGTGTGTCTGGAGCTAGCTGACTGTGAGGACCTCTGTTTTGACGACAGCTTATGCTACTAATGACAACAAAACTATTTTGCTTTGAACAATAATACTTAATTTTTATCCTGGCAGGAATATGGCCATATAACCAGATAAATATTGCTTCCTCCTGCCTTGGAGGCAGCTTTTGGTTTGCATAATTCCACATATATAAAACACATAAAGGTTGCACAAACACACAATCAAAAATCCTTTCAAGGCCAAAAGGTCTGTCTTCTTTTTCCTTACTGTATTGCTATATAGGGAGATCCCTATAATAGTCTGGAAGCAGCCAGCAGTGTGAGCATGGATGGAATAACCTCAAATACAGTGCAGGCATAGCCAGCATGTCTCTGATTCATTCTCCAGGCTCAGGTTAGTGTTTCTCAAAGCAGCATCAAGATATCTATTACACTGGATTGAAGAGAGAAAATGCTGCCACTTTATCCCAGGGAACCCAGCAAGCACAGTGAAACTCCCAGCACCACAAGGAAAACTGCAGTGTTAGAAAATGCATCAAATGCCATAGCTTCTCTAGAAGTCTTCTCTATTAGCAAAATCTGACTGATTGAAGTCCATACTTGAAGAAGTAAAATAGATGCTCTAGAAGCAGTTTTCTTTCATCTTACCTACTTTAGGAAAACAAAACTGCCTTATAGTCTGTTGAAGTATGTGTCAATTTTTTTTCCCAAAATACATACAACTGGATGCTTGTTTCTAAAATGTCATCATTCCCAAGGACTGCTTGCATAAATAAGTAGATTTGTAGCTACTGCCAAGATGTCCTCCATTCCTATTTTTGGTTGTACTTCTGAAGTTCATACTTAAGCAGTGCTGTATTCAAGAGAAGTTGTGCTTAGGTAAGGACTAAACCTCACGACAGCAGGATTTTCTGGATTTCTGAATCTCAGCTCAGATCTACAGCTAAATTTCTGAAGCTACTCTTTATATTTATAATGGTCCGCATCAAAACCACAGAGATGAACAAAAGGGAGTGGTGGGTGGAAAATCAAACTCCATGTTGAAATTTCAAAAGTTGTCATTCAGGCTCACCTCAAACATAAAGCTTTACTTCACATGGGCTGGTTCCACTGCTCTTATCCACCACAGAGCTTTGTGATAAGACTGCAATACAAGTTCTTCTACATTTTGTACCAGACACTTGAGGTGCATTCGAGACCAAGGGACACTGCCATCCTCATATACATTGAAAAGCATGCATTGTTATCCTAAAGAAAAAAAAAAAAAAAAAAAAATCAGAGTAGTATTGGGGGAAGAAATTAGGTTATTTTAATTATGACCAGCAAACCAAGGACCACAAATTTACCATCCTCAGTATCCAGACCCTGCACTGGGTTTGAGTGCCCATGCTCAAGGGAAGCACTGAAATGACAAAGCAGTGTAACCTTGGGCCAGACTGCTGGGAAAAGTTGCTATGTGAAAAAGCTGTTAAAATAACCAGGCACCTAAACTGAACGAACTCTAAGTCTGGTCGTAGATGATGTTAGGCTATTTTTTATACCATTTCCATTTTCTATCAGTGTTCAGTGTGACTGTGGAGATCTCCAAACCCGCCCGGATGCCACCCTGTGCTCCATGCTGTAGGTATCCCTGCTGGAGCAGGGAGTTGGACTATATGATCTCTAGAGGTCTCTTCCAACCCTAAGCATTCCATGATTCTGTGATTCTGTAACATAAACAGGTACAGAACAGTTTAAAGTTTGTGCATCTCTTGCAAAGATGTCTGTATACCATGATGGAGAGAATGTTCTGTAGCTGTGGTCATTTTGCGACCTGATACCCTTACTCATATACAAAATGGGCATATGTTCTGGAAAATCCATAAAAAATAGGATACATTTGAAAGCAGAAATATTCATACACAAAAATCTTTATTTCAATAGGAATTTATTTCTAAACAGGCTGGTTATTGTGTTTAAACGCTGGCATTGAATACAAGAATGTTTCTGTAATGAGTCATGCAATATGCAGGAAAAAAGTGAGTTTATAACTGAGCCATCGACGAGTCTATGATTACTCAGTTAAAAGCAGATTTAAAAGTCCACTTTTGCTGCCAAGAATTTGTATGAGATTATTTGAGATTTCATTTTAAAAAGTTAAATTCTATTGTTGCCTATACCAAAATATAATTTATCTGTATTGACACAGTTCCCCAGACCTGCAGTTTTGCTGAGTGAGTTCTCTCGGTGGGGAGATAAAGGTCTGGAAGGGGAACAAAAACTCTGTTCATAACTTGACCCTAAGAAATGTTCTCTGCTCAGAGAGAGAGATGTATCAAATCTGTATGTTCATGTCTAAAAATCTCTTTCCATTCTAGAATGTAGAAACACTTAAGTACCTAAAATGATAACAAAAGCACTATTTGCTAAATGGGCATCTAAAGGTTGTTTTACAAAACTTTTAACTTCAACTTCATAAATTAAGGCAAAACAATACTAAGTTCCTTATAGATATGTGTCAAAAAGCATTCTGCAAATAACAAATACATGTGTATTTACTGGAAAGCAAACTGAAGATCTATATGGGTTCAAAAATATCAAAGAAAATTCACAAGTTGTTTTGAATAATTATTAGCAACAGATTAGTTTTTAATGAAATTTGTGTGTACAAGTTATCTACCACAGTATGTCAACTAAGCTCTGACAGTTGTATTGACAGAGTCCTGGAACAGGCTGCCCAGAGAGGCTGTGGAGTCTCCTTCTGTGGAGATCTTCCAAACCCGCCTGGATGGCCCTCTGTGTCACGTGCTCTGGGTGTCCCTGCGTGTGCAGGGGAGTTGGACTAGATGAGCTCTAAGGGTCCCTGCCAAACTCAACCATTCTGTGATTCTGTGATATTGCTTTAAAAGCTTTTACTGTTTTTTATTATTATTTCAATTAGTTCATTTTTTTAATTTCAATTAGTTCAAATTTGTGTGTGCTATAGTCAAAAGACACATCAACCTGTGCCAGCAATTTTTAAAAAAAGGTAAAATGCTAAATTTAAATCTTTGTTTACACAAATATTTATATAATTCTATATTTATATAATTTTAGACAAACATTTATGTTTATAGAAATATGTACACATTTTCAAAATGCATTTGCATCCATACAAACCTAGCAGGTTTCTACGTGAAAAGGATGGACAGCCAAGCAAAAATATTGCTAACTGCAAGCTTGGCTCCCTTCTCTTCCGGCATAGCATTGCCAGTAATAGATACGGTAGGTAAGATTACAACTACGTGCCTTTGGGCAGCAGTAATTAGTAAGATTTTCCAGGAAAGATGCCCACAAGAGGGAGCTCTCAAGCAGCCAGACAAGTTTTTGCACAGACCAAAAGCCTGTTAAAATTATGTAACTGTCAAAGAATGCAAAGTCAGCTGAAAATCATTCCAAAATGTAAATGCACACAAATTTTTATGAAAAATAAATATATATTAAACTACATGTATTACTTTCTCATAGCAACCAGAACCAGGATGTAAAGTTTTTTGTGGAAGCTTCTTTCTACAGCCTCTTCTTACCCGAAAAAACCTTTCTTGATTGATACGGGAAATGCAGGAATTACTCAAATAACTAATGACGCCTGAGACTCATCCTATTTAGAGTAGGGTTTGGATTTTTTTTGGCGAGGAAAAAGAAAAAAAAAAGAAGACAAACTGGAGACCAACAAATCAGATAATCTATTTTCCCTCTTTTTTTTTTCCCTCCTAATTCCAATGAAATGACAAGAAACGCTTGATCTGGGTAAACGTGGCCAGTCTGCAACTGTATTGGCATTACCAGGACAAACAGCAACGCACAGCCTGGTTTCAGGTAGCAGTTTCTATATAATTAGAATTATATCATTCTGGATAGCTTTTCACATTGCTCAGCACATTCACTGTCTTGCATGTCCCATGCAGATAATAAAGATGCCATGACTTTTTTTTTTTTTTGAGAGTAGAGATTTTGCTGGAACTCAAAGCCCAAATTACGCAGCTCTTTGATTCTGCTGTACAGTACTCAATTTCTTAGGTCAAACAAGCTGGAAAATGTTGTATTGATGGACTATTAAGACAACACATGGGATTCTTTTTGCCAGCACGGCAACAGGACACAAATTATACGCTAGCATTATACAAATGTATTACACAGAGCACGGGCATATGATATTCCAACGTGGAAATTTAAAGGCAGAAAACCATTACTGATCGGGGCCTAAGAAATTAGGCTCCCATGCAAAACAGATGCATTTATTCTCTTGACAAACTATATTTAGATATCTCTGCCACTCTACAAAATGACATATGGGATATGAAGTTATAAAACAGCATTTTGAGTAAAAATATAAGATATGATAGAATAACATGATAAAAAATAAGTGGTTGCTTACAGGTAACCAAGACTGTTTTCTATGTTATTATTTTTTGTTTTTTCTAATTTTTCTTATGTTCCTCCTTCTCCATATCAGATGTATCAAAGAAATTAGCAAATGCATCATTAAAGATTTATCAAGATGAATTATTTAATTGTAGGATCCACATGCTAAAGCATTCTTGACAATATACTTGTCATTATAAAACACACTTGACAATAAGCAACAAATTAGTGTTGGTCGGGATAACCAATAAAACAGGCATCGGTCTGGCATCCCATTTTGGTAATCGACTTAGCGTAAGAAAGAAGAAAAATACCAAAGTACTAGCTTCAGCTTCTGGTATTTTGTAAACAGGCATATGAAAGAGATCTATATTAAATGGTGAGGACATCTATGGCACAACGTGGAACGTATCAGGAGTTTGAAGGCAGAGAATACCTTAATGTGGTGTTTGACTGGCACACAACATCCAAGGCAGCACCTGAACATTTGCTCCGTACCATCCCGGGGGCAGCACTGCGTGGAACCGCTGTCACAGCTGCTGATGGATCTGCCAGGAATAGAAGGAAACTTGCTCACAGATTTCTTTGGTGTAAACTTTGGCTGTGCTGAATTCAATTTATGTGAACTCTCTGAATGATTCATATTTAAATTCACCTTGGGTTTGTTATTACAATGGCCTTTGCTTGCTATTCCTGATAAAGCAACCTTTTGTTCACAGGATTTTTAAAGGATTTCATGCTTCTTTCAATGACTGGATTACAACTTCTGCAGAAAAAGGAGTTTTCAGAAGGGTAAGTCAGTCTGTGGAAATAGCTTTTCTGTTGTGAGGACTGACAGGACCCCTACAATAAGGTTGGTAACTGAGTTGTACAAGGTCTCAGCAAGGCTACAGCTAAGCAAGGAAACGGGACAGAAACAGAGCCTGAAATACAGTGCACCCTTTCTTATCATACGAAGGAATGAAGAGCACAGCACTCTCCCCAGCCCAGCCTACTTCTCCGCACGAGTCTTGCTTTTCTTCCGACCACGACGCTACGTGCAGGAACTGTGCAGCACACTCGTACGGGATGGGGGCGTAGGAACAGGTTTGGTGTGCAGTTCAGGTTGGGAAAGTGTCTCATTGGATCAGTGTCGTTTACCTCAACTCCTGGTGTATTAGCTCCTTTGCTAGCAAGTCAGATTCAGACGACTGACAGAAATTTTGATTGCCCATTCAATTACTGGGCTTAATTGCTCTACAAAATATTTATGCACTGTACAAATACAGAAGAGGAGCGGATTTACCCTCACAAGCTTGCATATCAAAAAGAAGATTGTGTTCTGAGGAAAGCAATCTCCTTAACTGAGAATAAGAGGCTTTAAAAGATCCTGGGCTTGAATGAAAACGACTTCTTTTTGGAAGCTAGCATACAGCCCTAGCTGGAAAGTCCACAGGGACTTTGTGGAGACATCTAACATCAAAACCGTATCCTTCGTCCAGCCTGGAGAATAGCTCCAGATTCAATATGAGAGTGCTACAAATGTCTTACTAGGAAATGTGTATCCAGAAGGTCCATTTGCAGAATCAAAATACTATTAGTTTGCAGACAGAGAGAGACCAAAAAAAAAAAAAAAAAGAATGAACCAGTGTTTACTGTTCCCAGAAGAAGGATAACAAGTCTGATTAGTACTTGGATGTCAAGGGAAATTGCCTTGATCTTTAGCAGAGCATCTCAGCAGTAATCGGCCTGGCGTTTTTCTAGTTTTGCATCAATGTCCACAGAGCACAAAGGCACTACTGATAGGTAATCACAACAGGATGCAAGACAGGAGCCTAGCCCTCTGATTTTACAGCAAGGCTATTATTTTCCACCCTGTTTTCTAAAAAAAATCCTCATTACATTAAAGAGTTGAGGGGGAGGAAATCACTTTCTTTTTCAGCAACTTTATCTGGTACACAGAAGCAGTTTACAGCCCTTGATATGGCAGAAATCTGGTATCAACTCTTCCGTTATTATCTATTTAGCCACTCTCAATAAATCGGGAAACAGATTTACTTTTTAGACATACAATACTACATAACTGGATTCTAAGGCACTGAAAAAAATAGCATCAGTTTTATTTTCTCATCTTTGTTTTTTGGGTATTTATTTTTGCATGTCCATAATTTTGAGTCACATAAAAGCAATTAGCATTTCCATTCTACATTTTTATATGCTAGCTTGGTAAAGGACATTGCACGCCCAGGATAAGATCTAGCTCCATTCAAAATTAAGGTCCTTCATATGGGAATGGGGAAATCTGGCCGTAACAAAGCGTTACGAAACACGAGCAGAATAAGCTCAAAGGATAATACATACACTTCTGTTTTAAAGGTGTCTATAATCTTTCTAATCATCTTTACTGCTGTAATGCCTACAGAGCAGTCAAGGATGGGATCTTCATTTTGCTGGGTCATGGCAAACCCTGCTAAGAGCTGCTCATGGCGCTGCCTTTCCCAGTGACCCTAATTTTGTAGGGTTTTGCCCTGGACACAAGGGAGGCGCCCAGTCCCTGAAAGCAGCGCGGTGGGTGACAAGCAGGGCACACAGCAGCGGCAGGGGAGCTTCGCTCGCCTCGCACCGCGGCGAGTCGGGCACTTCATGCACACCCGCTGCGCCGCCGGGGCACCTGCGCTCACCCCTCTCCTCGCCTCAGCGCTGGCGAGGCCAGCAACGCACCCAGGCTGCCGTGCCGCACAGCCAACGCTTTTGGGGCAGTTGTGCTTGGGTTTACTTGCTAACTAATATTGCAAGGAGATGCTCCTTAAAGTTTATGGTTTAAACTGACCATGAGGCAACACCTCAGGTCACACGCCTCAAGTCAGTAAAGGGTCTCCTCTTTTTTTTTGGCAGGGTCTCCTGCTCCTGCTGAGTGCATTCACTGCAGATGTAACACTGCAGAGGAGCCCCGAGCCGGCTCCACAGGGGCGCCTGGATCTTGATCCGCATGGAATGCGCGACAGAAAAGGCCCAAGGCACCGCTTTGGGGCACCGCCGCTGCAGTGGGGGCTCTCCGTGCACTTTACGGTCCGAAAAGGCCGCGCTTTCCGCACCGCTTATTCCCACCGCCGCCCTCCCTCCCTGCGTCCGGCTGCGCAGTGCGCATGCGCCGCC
>NW_010576798.1:88274-115271 GCF_000705375.1 Tinamus guttatus | reverse complement strand
TAGTCAGTCCATGCTGTGAATTTGGGGAAAGAAATAGCCTTAACTTTTTTTTCTTTCTTTTTTTTTTTCCTCTTCATACCACCATGCTTGGAAGTGTTTTTTTTTTATTTTTTTATTTTTTTCAGGGTGGGGAGGGAAGGCTAGGCTAGGAATTTTATTATGTTCTAGAAGTAGTAAGCGGCGCTCCCTTATTCCTTTCTATTCCCGTTGAACGAAACACGTTCATTGCCAAATTCAACATTTTTAAAATCTTTCTTTTTCCCCCGTGATTTTGTTTATTTATTTATGTGCTCGCTCGCTACCCCTCCCTGCGGTGCCCGCGCGCGGCCGCGGCGCTTCCCGGGGCTGCGGCGCTCCGCGCAGGCCGTGCCCTGCGCCGCGCTCCCTTTCGGTTTCATCGCGGCCCTCGGGCTCCCCGCGGGGCTTTCGAAGCGTTTTCGCGCCGTTCGCGGCCGCTCCCCCGGGCGCGGGGAGTTTTCTTCGCAGTTTTCTTCGCAGGCAGCCGCCGTGATGACTCACGCTTGGCGTTTTCCTGCGTGCCTGGCCCCGCTGCGGGAACGCGGCGATCGCCTCCGACGTGCGTGGGAGCCAAACTTCTGCATCTTGCCGGCGTCGCTCTGCCAGGAAGAGTATTGGCGATCTACTGTAATTACGAAGGGCAGTCGCGATAGCCTCGGCCGGACTTTTTTTTTTTTTTTTTTCCTTTGGTTTTGGTGCGTTACGGGCAGTGATTGCGCTTCCGTCGTCTGGTGGCAGTGTTGCCCTGCAGAGCCCCACTCGGGTCTCCTCGCTGCAAGGCAGATCCGCCCTTCCGTGCGCACATACGGCCGAGTTGCTGTCTCGCCCATGAAAATACACGAATTTCGGTCAAATTTCGGGCAGGCCTTAAGGTTACTGTGATCTGTCTCCGTAAACCGAGGAGGCAAGTACAGGGATCACTTGCAAAGGCAGTTCCTGAAATCGTCTTTTTATTCCTTTAACTTAGCAATGCTGCACACTTCACGTGTCTGCACTTTGTACCCCTGAGATCTGAAAGTAATCAGGTTCCACTTGCTCGCCTGTATGATTTATTCCTTGCAAAAGTATTCGTTATTAAAGATCAGGCCAGTTTGGGAAATAACTCGTGTTGGCTGAGTTGTGTTGACTTGCTTTTAAATCCCTAATCCTGGGGCAGATTTTGGTAGCTATTAATGGGAAACCTAGGCAAGTTTTTTTTTTTAAGTACTCTTGAACATAAGGAGGAACTGGATACATGTAAGTTATCTCATTAGAGATAAAATAGAAGTTGCGCCCTGTGTTTTTAAGCCATCTGAGTTGGGCGTTAATACTTGAAACTTGCTTTTCAAGATGTGTTTTTCCTGCAGCAATGACCTCCTGGGTGCTCTTGATGCACAGTGACAGCGCTCATTGGCTTTTGCGACACGATATTCCAGATGACCTTGTACTCTCTGAGTGAGGCTTGTGAGGAGTGCTACGAATTTTCGGAGTAGTCTGTTAAAAAGAGCTTGCATAATAATGTAAGACTTTTTCTGTGCTCCATATATCCACTTATTGGTAGGCCTTTGTGCAGGCCAAGATCTACTTCAAAGCGTGCTGTATACCCACTGTTAATTGCAAGAGCACAGTTGCTCTCCAGGGCCAGTGTCGGTCAGCATTTACTGGAGCATTCCTATGTGTGGTGGTGCCTGCCGGTGTCTGGTGCTTCAAAAGGAGAGTCAGGGCTCTTCTGGAGAGCTGTGGCTTGCCTCTTACACAGGTGTTGTATGCTTAAGTGCTAGATTTTAGTTTGTTATTAAATTCATGGGCTGAATGCCATCATAAGGTAATGAGTTTAACAGGCTTATGTGTATTCTCAAGGAAAATATTTTAAAAATAAACTTTTTTTAGTTGCTGTATTTGTAATAGTTGGCTAGTGACCTTTTCCTTTGAGGGATGGATATATAGAACCAGAATCCTCTCTTTTAACACATCACTCTTGCTTTGTTTTGCTAAAGGCCTTGTAAATCTTCAAAGCCTTCAAAGTAATTAATCCTTCCCTGTTGACATGGCTGTTGATTTGAGAAGTGCCATTGCCGCGCACTGGCTTATTTATCACAACTGCTGAGCTAGAGGAACAGGAGTGACAAGCGGGCAGCATTGAAGGGAGTTTTCGGCGGGTACATCCTTTCCGTTGTATGGATGATGAGTACGGTAGGATGACAGCTATAGATGACGAGTAGCTAAGGAAACTGACCTTGGATGGGCCATAGGTAATGCATACGTTTTTTTCCTTTCCGGGAAAACTTGGGTCTTGCATGCAGTGCTGACCATCCTGAAAGAGAGGAATGGGTGGTCTGGGAGCCCCAGCTTCAACCTCATGCTGTGTCTGAAAAGAAAGAAAAAAAAATAGAATGTTGCTTTGGGAAGTCTGTGCCTCACATACCAGAAGGGAAAGGAACTGGAGTGAGTAGGAAATGAGAGGGTTGGTCTGACTGATTTGATGATAACTAATGGAGAAAAGAGAATGAGGGTTCAGGAAGCAAATATAGACTAATTACCAGAAATGATGAATGAATTGCCTGAAGAAGATAACAGCCACTTTGATAGTACTTTCGCATTGTTATCGAAGTCTGCAGCTCTTTAGTGCCTAAAAAAGCTCAACTGTGAATTTCAAACAAAGAATAGCAGAGAGATGACCTGAGAATTTTGTCCTATCCAATTGAAAAACACGATTAGTTTCTAAGTTACTGATAAATCAAAAAGGCTGAATTAAGAATATGTATTACTTCACTTCTTTTATTCTATTGATCTTACACAGTGAAAAATAGCTTCAGAAAAAAACTACTCAAATCATTGCAACAGCAGGGAGTGCTCCAAAGATCCACATGACTTAGCTCTTACTTTGGACCTCTTTCAAATGAAAGAGTTAAGCACTGACCCGGAAATCGTTTGCTCAGCATCCTGGTATCATGTCTGAGTTGTGTTTCATACTGGCTGTGCCTTTGCTCTCCTTTATTTATTTATTTATAATTATTATTTTTTATACCATAAAACTTTGTTTTTGAAAGAGTCTGTTTTCCCAAAACTGTGAAGAATAGTGATCGTTGCTAGTCAGTAGATCAGCAATAAGAGAAAAAGGAACAATTTTTAAGTTTTTGTTTGTTTGTAAAGTTTCATTCCTGTTCTGTAAGGAACAGAAAACTTGCGCATAAATACTAGGAGAGTTGGCTGAGGAGATCTTTAGTCTGCTGGTGTTTGTTCTCTCCTCCAGCTTTGAGCTGTCAGGAAATCTCAGAAAAATGGCACAGTCCTAATGTTTTAGTTCATCAGACATTCAGGTGAACTGAACTGGATAAGTTCTGTGGCTATTAGCCTATAATTAGTTCTAGGGAAGAAAAATAGGAAAAGCTGACTTAGGATGCAACTTGTACAGAACTGAAGCATGAAAATAGTAGCAACTTTGGCAGAGGTTTATTTCCAATTTTACATGGTATGGTCCTCTCTGGTCAAATCTCATCAGATTAAAGCTTCAATCGGTAAATTCATACTGATGTCTGAGGATATGGGTTATCACATATTTTGACTGCTGATAGATATTTACTGGTTTTACTGGGTTATCCTGGATGTTCATCTCTGTTCTTGAGATTTAATCAACAGATCTCTTATGCTTCTCTTAAATTGAGTAGTCATTTGAAAGAATTACAGGAGTGTCTAATTCCTGTATAATCTGGTGTCTGAAACAATCATAGTCCGCAAATCTGCTCTGAGACTTCTGCTGGAGACGTGCAGGAAGCAAAAATACTACTTTTCAACTAGAGTTCTCCAAGGCTACTCTTGTTTCTTAGCATTTTTTCTTTTAAGCCCATACTTCTAAAACTTAGCTGTCGAGCAATTTTTCAGTTCTTTATGCAAATCACACCTCACTGATAGTAACTTGAGACTAAAATTGTGGTAGTTTATCAATCATTTTTTTAAAGCAAGAGGCGTGTTAGCAATATTTATGACTTACAGTAATGCCCGAGTTTATCTTTTAATAGATACTCTACTTTCTTTTACCTGAGAGCTGCAGTAGGATAGTAAGAAACAGTCTTTTTTATGTTGGAGCAGTAGATTTACTACTATAGAGAAAGAACAATCTTTTTGCACTACTTATTTCTGATTATGCATGTTAACAGTTTCTTTCGGGCAAATCTTTGGAATAACTTTGATTCTGTGCTTTTTCTAGATGTAGATTTGGCATCTAAGAGGTACCAGAATATCAGTATTACTATTCCTGAGTTCTTGTATTTGTGTGGTTTGGCAGGTATTTATTTTGGTTTGTCCTTAGTTCAACAGAAAGTCCAGCAGGAGGAGCTTTTCGTTTCCAGATAGGAAGGTCAACTACAGTTTTGTAAATACTTGAGACATAAATAATTAGGACTCTATCTGAAGTCCTGGCAGAGAAATAGCAGCAGCAGTTAGTAACTTTTTTGATGCTGGGCAAGTATGCGAGATGGGAATATGAAAATAAAGAATTGGATGAAATGGAGATGCAGAGATCTGAAAAATGTGAAATTCCGAAATGACAAGAGTACAGTCCTATGTTTTGGCAAGAATGATTAAATACACAAATGTCAAGTGCAGGACGTTATCAAGTAGCAACTTGTAAGAACAAAATGTGTGGATTATTTTGGTTTGGAAGTGGAATGCAAGTCAACATACACTGCAGAAAAGGCAAATGCCATACTGAGTTGTACAGGAAGGACTGTAACCTGCCACACAAAAAAAGGTAGTAATTTGGGAGGTTCCTCCCAACCTTTATTTTTTGGTTACCGTGCAGATCCAAGGATCTCTCTTTTCCTAGTTTTTATTAAGAAATATTAGTAACTTACATTTCAACTTTGACACCAACAGGAAAAGACATTTCTCTCTTTCACCCCCTCCTCCCCATTTATTTATTTATTGAGTTTCATCTTTCCTGTATCTTTTGTTCCATTATCTTGGCGAGGTGGGAGCTACCGTCCTTATTTCTGTATCACTGAAGTAAGTGAACTTTGAGGCTTTCTAGTTGTGATTGACCTGTCCATGTGTGCCAGGAATCCAATTTTGGTTTTCAAGCTCGAGACTCAGTTTTTTTCCTTGAGGAATTGATATTTTTTCATGTATTATGTATGCTTTATTCATAGAATGTAAATAAACAATCAGATATTAAACAGACCAAAAAAACATCTCTCCTGAAGTTGAGAGAAGGAAATTTGCAAGAAGTGTTAATTATTTTAAGTTTAATTAAGACTAATTTTGTCCAACCTTTAATTAAAAATGTAGAATACATAGTCCCAGATTCTCAGGGATCTGCCTTCTGAAGTGTAATTCACAGTTCTCAATTAGCCTGTAGTTTCAATATTTGTCATCTGGCTTAATTGCAGTCCCTGTTTAAAAATGCCGCTCTATTCCTGCCTTGGCTGTGCATTTTCACCTTTGTTCTTAGGGTAACATGTATATATGTACACATATGCATACATATATTTCTTGTGGATTAGCTTTTCAGTTTCTCTGCAAGTTGCTTTGGGTGGTGCAACAGGAGGTTTATGTGGACCAGATCAAACGCACCTGCAAGTAAAGGAGGGCAAGAGGACTGTCTCTTTTCCTGGTAGTCTGCAGTTTAATCAAATCAGTGTGACATGAGACACCTTCACAGAGCTCTGTGCAGGGAAGAGAAGTACATTCTTCAGAGTGGAAAATGGGACAGCCCATATACGTGCGCCACAGTTGAACGTGCATTTTTGCTTAGCAGCATTGCTGATTTTAAGCCATTTTTTTTCCCCTAGCCGCCGAATGCTGATAGTGCATCAGCCCTTCATTGCCCCGATGGGCATGTGAGGCTGCACAGTAAACAGGTACAGGGAAGGGATCTGGTGGAGAAAATGCCTTGCCTTGTTCTCTGTCAGATTGGTTTCCTAAGCGGGGTTGCAATTCAGCTGCGTAAACGCTCGTCTGCTTGTTCGGCAGCGGAGCTGGTGCAGGGGTAGGAATAACTGCATGTTGAAAAAACACAGTTTAGATGAAGATAGTGGAGAGAAAATGAGAGCGCCTGGGTACATCAAGAATTACATTCGTTTGGAAATACAGGGTTCTAAAATGAAGTAAAAGTTTTTATGGTAAAAATATACATTTTAAATTTAACATTCCTATACATCTCATTGCCTTCCTACTGAGTCCTGCTTTTCAAGAGGCTTGTTCTTCAAAATTTTTGCCTTGTGGAAAATGTTTAAGCCAGGCGATCTCAAAATGAAAATTGCTTAAGATGTCCCATGTTACAGTATCATATACTTGTGTTTCGTTCTCACTTTCCTTGAAACAACAGATATGAAAAATTGTGGTAACAGTCAAAGAAGGAGTATTTGGCAGGTCCTGATTTTGTGGTTGAACTTGTTTTTTTCTGACGATCATCTTCTCACGCCATCAGCCCCCCAGTCGGATGAGTGGAAGCATGTACCTCCTTTTGAGTATCCTTGGAAAACTTCTCTATTAAGTTACCGGAAGTAAATTTATAAAATATTCTTTATTTTTTTTTTTAAAAAAAAAACAAGTTTGGATATAGGTCTGAGCTGCTATTAGCTTGTCTTGATATGAAGCAACCTAGTTATTCCCATAGTAGATGAGTGTGCAACTATAGTATCGCGCTTCTGAAGAGTTAACTTGGGGGCACTGATACTTACATTGCCCCCGGGAGGCCAAACGGTTCTGTGGAGGTGCTGTTGTCTGAATTCAAATCAACGGGAAGACACTGAGATTTTGAAAGATTAGAAAGTGGCAAACTTTGAAGAGTGTTACGTTAACATGTGATCTTCAAGGTTTTGATTGGGTAGATGTTTTTTGATTAATGAGGGGAAAAAATTGCTACAACTCTCAGCATGGGAAAGGGCAGGAAAGTAGAGTTTACGTAAGCTTTAAAATTTTTGACAGCAGTTGACTGACTTGTTTTGGCTGCTGTTCAGGAGAGGTCAAAATAACAACGACCTCCCAGATCTATGCCTGTGCAGAAGGACCTCTGAAACCAGGCCTTTTCAGCACGAAAGTTTTACACCTAAATTTCTGGATAAATATGGGTGATTCATTCGGGCATCATCTGCTGTGGTTGCTGAAACTGCAATGCTGAAATGATTTGTGGTCAGTCATCACAGAAAGATTAAGATTATTAGCATAGCTGAGGAAGTTTGGTAGTGTGTTTTCCTTTTCAGACAGCAGTGGCTGCAGTTGATGCAGTTTTATCAGTAACAAAAATTTGGCTCTTTTGGCTCCAGCTTTTGGGGTTCTTACTTTTTAGTCCAAACCACAGTTGCAAAACACTGCTTTAAAGTCAGTAAGCTTTAATTGTTTGATAGAAGAGGCTTTGCTTTTGCAGAAGAACTGCAACATTAGCTTTTCTATTTTTCCACACTCTTTAATCTGTATCTTTCAGACCAAAGAGGAATAGGCAGTGAAATGCTGTCTCCATTCACCTGTTGCTTGCCTCCCCTTACCGCTCAGACGAAGTGTTGAGCTTGGTAATCTGCCAGGAGGCCCTGTCCACCCTTGCAATGCGGAGAGATACGACATATGCGGAAACACCCTGTGCACCTCTTTGAAAGCGAGTGCCATATGTACCCGTGAAGGTGAAAGAAGCCAGAGTACAGAAATCACACCTTCTTGTCAGCTAGAGTACCTATAGATGATTCGATAGCTTCAGCAGCGGGCATTGCAACTTCAGTTGCTTCAGCAGAGCTGGCTGCCTGACTGATGCAGAGTGGGGAGGTTGCTTTTTTTTTTGCGGGGCCTGATGATTATTAGGCTGGGACCGGTGTTTTGGGTAGTGAGGATGAATGGAACGAATCAAGAGGTTAGGTCTCCGAAATGGTTGATCTGGAGAAAACTGGAGTGGAAACAGTAAGGAGATGAAAAAGCTGTGGAGTATCCTGTAAAATAAGAATAGGAATGTATTCAGGGAGGTGAATAAAGCGAGCAAGGAGTAAGAAACTTAAAGTGAAGCAGAAGAAAGTTACTGAGAACCAGAATTGTCGCTGTGGTGACAAAGTCCAGTTGCTTTATATTGTAAAATTATTGAGCAAGTTCCAGCAAAGGAAGCTGATGGTTTCTTTTGCCCCGTTTCCCCTCCAGATTCCCCAGAATCTGGAAACAAACAATCAAAAACGAACTACCGAAGTCAGAGGCAGTTCAGATCCTATGGTAACATCCAAGAACAGCCACAACTGACCAACTCCAGTCCAAGGAAGCTTAAATTTCTTTCCCGCTATGGACCTCAAAGGCAGTAGTTAAATACCTCAAACAATAGGGAGCTGTTGGATCAGTCTCAGTGTACAAACCTACTACTACAGCTGTAAAAGCAGCCCTCATGCTTTCAGCTCTTGAAGCATATATTCTGTACCAACTTACTAGCTCTTTCTAGGCAGCAGGCAAAAGGCTTAATCTATATGAAGATAGACATAGGTCCAATGGTTTTTAGCTCTAAAGATAGATATAATCCCCAATTTAAGCCAGTGGGAAGAGCCCCAAGAGACTGGTAAGAGGCTTCTCTGCTCATAGCGGAGAGCCTGTTGGCACTCATTTCCGCATAGTGCCCGAGAGCTTGGAACCGCTTATTTTGCGGATCAGTTCTGCCTTGACTCGTGGTCATCAGGGCAGCATTCAAGAAGACCACAATGTCAGCTGGTAGTCCTTACTCGCTGTAGTCTCTCAAGGCTCTTGTGCTGTCTAAGTGCTCCTCAGGTAGGACTGCTCAAATACTGAGTGGATGATGCCTACTAGAAGATGCTGAAATTTAGAACATTATGTACCAAACAGAGTTGTGTTGGGGCTGATTTGCAGGAACTAATGATGGTAGTTTTTGGGTGATTTCTGTGGTTGTGTGCTTCAGTAAGTTTGACGTGACTTTTCTTTTAAATTGCAGAATGGGAGACAACTTTGCAGCAACAGCACTTTTCCATTCTTTCCAACCTGACGACCCATAGTACTGTCTTAATTTACAGAAACCATAAAGGTTTATACCTTTTTCTTTTTCAAGTTGCAGGCCTCTGGCCATCACAGAGGATTCTGTATGACCTAAAGGGATAACTCATGCTATACTGTGTTGCTCCTTTAAGCCATTAATAACTCGTTCCCTCACCCCTTATCTGTAAAGGTTGCGTGTTCAGTAGGTGTTAGGGAGGATTTCCAGCACATTTTGTTAGCTTTGAATTTCTAAAAGCCTAAGGTTAGTCTCATGTATCATTCCCACTAAGCAAGGTAACTTTTCAAAGCTTTATTTTATCTTGTGCAATGTAAATAATATATTTTCATACACCAAATACGTCACAAGACAAAATTACTCGTCAGATTATTTTTATTGATAGCATTTACTGAGATGACTTTTGCAGAGGAGTTATTGAAATAGTCCTTACTGTGTCCCTTAAGCAAATTATTGATAGACTTTTAGTTGCAGAGAACCAGTGCCATACTGACAACTGCTGGAATGATTAATCAAGATAAATGTGATTTTTGCATCTTAAGAAGTGACTGAACTTTATCTTTTCCCTCAGATACAAAAGTCTATTGTTCTCTTGATCAAAATAAAATATTCTTATGCAAATGAAATGCAGGTGATCAGAATCTGTCATGGCAGTAACAGTCACACTAGGATAAGTAGCCAATTCTCTGCTAGTTATCAGGCCTTTGACCCCTTAGTACGGGAAGGTTCACGCTTTCCCGATGGTTACTGTTTTTTAACCAGGTCAGACTTAAAAAGCAAACAAACAAAACTAGAGGCTGTGCTTTGTGGAAGCCATTTTAAAATACTATTAAAAATTAATTTAAAATTTTTTTAAATACTCTTCATCTTATTATTAACAGTTTTCTTTGGCATCAGAATTAAAAAAAAGGGCACCCCCTTCCCTTACTTTAAATCTCTGAACTGCTGCTGTTCAGAAAAGGTCTTCCAGAAGACTTACAGAAACAACTGACTTTGTGGGGAGGAGGGAATCCCAAAAGCATCTTGCTGACTCCAGAGTACTTGCACCAGAGGAAGATGGTTCTCGACTCAAATGTGGTTCCAAGTTGTATGAAAATAGCTGATGGTGCTGAGAGGTTCTGCTCGCGTGTTTCCGGGGGTAAAACGGTAGTGTGGGTGTGCATCGTAGTAGGGCACAGAGAATTAATTTGGAGGAAAATCCCTTACGAATGTCCAAGCTTCAGGAGGTGCCTCATTAGGCGTTTCTGTCATCTTAGGCAACAAATCTGGTCAACTGCAAGATTTGATGATGTTCAGAAAACTATCTTAGAAAGAAGAGAATGTAAGTCCTGATGCAGTGGGCAAAATACTTGAGAGGAGGGGGAAAAAAAATCAACCTTCTGGTCTGTAAAGTCAAATGGTTGATCTTATCACTTCTGATAATATTTTTGTGTGTCTAAATCAGCAGAGGCTGTCCTCTCTCACCAGTTTTCTGTTCAAGGATGGGTTCTTTCTCACAACCATGGCTATATTTTATGCAAGAGCAAATGGATCAAAATAAAACTTGCTTAGTTTAAGAAGCAGGTACATGAACAGTGTGGTAGGAACTGCTAGTGGAATTAGCATCATCAGCTTTTCTTAGCTGTTGTTTTTTGGGGAGTTGGAAGAATAAATTGTCAGGTTGTTGCCTGTATTCCCTCTCAAATCCATTTAATGCAGGTTTTATTTTGAAATTAATTTAGGATTTATATTTGTGGGTTCAATTTGCTTGTGTTTTAAGCTGCTTTTGGTTTTGGGCATGTTTTCTTGCAGCTGCTAAACTTGTCTGGCTGTTCTGGGACTTGTTGTTCCAAGGCAACCTTGATTTCCTGTTACTGCCAAGCTGGACTCCTGGCAGTCTTCTGTTAAAGAAACTGGGAACAGAACTGCAGTCATAATAAACAATTCAGGCAAAAATTAAGAACATTTTCCAGCTGCTTAATCCTCGTTTTTGTTGTATGTTTTATCATTTGTATTTGGAAATTAATTAAAATATTTAATTTCTAACATTTATTTTCGTTCTGTGCTAAACAAATAGTGAAAAAACGGAGTTGCACCGATATATGAAAATATCAGTGATAGATTCCCTGCTCTGAAATCTTTGCTTTAATCAAAGCTTTTGGGAATCATTAGCTCTTGGGGTAGAGCTGTCATTTCCTTTGTACTGATATAGTCTTTCACCATGCACGTATGTCCATAATTTCTTTTAAAATAAGACTTCTTCATTGATTTGTTTATCTAATGCTTCTGTTTCAACAGGTGGCATTATTGGGATTAGATGTTTTAGGTGCCTTTGTCGACAGACTATCAGGACGCTTTAAATCCTATATAGGAACTGGTAAGTAAAATACCTTTTTCTCTTAAAACTAAAAGGTAGAAGGCATACTTTCTTTGTATTTATTGAAGCAGTGAGAGGTGAAACATGTTGAAAACCTTCTGATCTAAATTAGTTTAAAACAATGTACGAGAACGTAAATATATTGGCAGAATATAGAGATCTTATTGCTCTCTTTGAGATTTGAATAATTCTTGTAAATATTTATTGGTGATAAAATTATTGACCTGTAGATGGTTGCTGTTCTTAAAAAAAAAAAAAAAAAAAAAAAAAAAAAAATCCATGAATGTCTTTTCTTAAAATGGTTTCACACTATGCATTTGCTTACCATATCCCAAGACTGTCTTATCTGATAATGGCATCGGAACATGAGTGTTACCATTAACTTGCATTAAAGATTGGAGATTTTATTTGTAGATCATCTTGATTAGAGTTTTTGTTCTAAGTCTGTGTCCTTAGAGACGACCATGTAGTCCTTTCCTGCTAAAACCATAAAAAGAGGACTCTAGCTTTCAATAGCCTAAGCTTTTTTTTACGTGGCGGTTGCAGGGAGGGAGGGAGAGGAGATAAACATTTTATGCTAGTAGTGTTTTTTTATTTGATTGAATTTAAAATTAATAGATTTACATATGCCAGAGTATAAAACAGTTGGGTCTCAGCCCAACTAATCCATTCAATTTGGTTGTTTGGTTTCTGTCCTTGAAAAGAGATTGTGATACTACAGCATTAACATTGCTGTTTTATCACTGTCTATTTGTACCAGAAGTTTCTATTTTAATGTTCTTTCCCCAAATTAATCTGAATTTTCTTGTAACTTCCTTGTTCTCAAATCCCCGTCGCAAATTGTCTGTCAAAAGCTTCTCTAAGTTTCTACTTTGGTATTGTAAAGAAATCGGCAACAATTTGAAAATTTAGATATATAAAATACAGCTTATGACAAGGTACCAACTCGGGTAAATTAAAGCATATTTCAAGGGCCTCCTGAAATAAAAAACCTCTGCAGCACAACAGACTTTATTTTAAATTAACACTGTAGTGCAGTAAAAAGAATATTCTACTATATTTTACTTGACTACTTGGTTTTGTACAGAAGTACTGTCAGGAGACCGGGGCATGTTGGGCTATGCAAAACATGAATTTCTGTATTGTTTATGCAAAACATGAATTTCTGTATTGTTTATGCAAAACATGAATTTCTGTATTGTTTCCATTTGTAATTATAAATGAAATTGGAATGAATTCCTGAAGCCTAGCCCTATTTATGTTAAGTTCTGGATAGTCTGCAGTAACTTTACAAACATCTGGAAATCCTTCTGCTATTTCAGTACTATTAATTGTGAATATTTGGGGTCATGCTTAAATGAGAGCACTAATGTTTTGCCACCATATTTGAGTACTTTGAGATTATGAGCAAAAATATAATTTCCAGTCTCAGGAGTTCTTATACAAAACAAAAACAGAACCAAAAATGAATACTGGCATTGGAGGAACATCTGTAGATATAAGAAGCTGTTGGAGAAGCTGTTGGAAGGAACAGTACTGCCTTCAACTGGAGTTAGTCTTCTGAGCATCTGTGAAACTAAGTCTCATGGAGTATGTTACACTAGCAGTGCAAGTCACTGTTGGACATAGTCAAGCTGTATTAGTATCACCAGTACTGAAAGGTCAGTACCAGCCAAGGCAGGAAACTGCTATATTCCCTAATTTAGATGATTCTCTAAAAAGTGAGTTATAGTGAGTGTGTCCCTCCATTGGTAGCTGCTTCACCAGTAGGAGGATTTAGCAGTAATAGAAAAACTTCATTGTAAGTGTCTGAAAGCGGAGGTGTTTGAAGATTCATGAGAGTAATGAAAAGCAGATTGGTGAGCAAGAAAGCTGCTTTGCTGAATGCAGCTTGCAGAACTAACTGCTAGTAAGTCAATGTCTGCAGTGATGCCGGTTTGCAAATGCTTAAAGAAAATAAGGACAGGACAATCCTACAGTGGTAATGTCTTCAGTACCACCTCCTAGTTGTCAGCAACCTTGTGGTTTAGGGTCAGCAAGGATAGTGTCCAGCCTGCTGCCCTTCCTTTTCTACGAGTTTATCTAGTTGCTTTGTGAATCCTCACAGACTTTGGCATCTGTGGTGTTCTGCAGTAGTGCTGGATTGTATGTGACCTGAGAAAGCACTTGTTTTCTTCTGGACGGAACGAGTGGTGGTGGGGGTGAGTGACACAAAGCACTTCACTCATGGGAAATAAATAGGAATAGGTTTTATTGATAGTGACAGTGGTTTCACGAGGTTCTATGGCAAGGTTGCTTATTATTTACTGCATGGAGGTTCAAGATACTCACAGAATTAGCAAGAACACCCTCCCGTTGAGTCACGAGGTTCAGACTGGAACCCCTCCTTGCTTTCCAAACTCCTTTTCAGAGGAGTCTGCGTGCGGTTGGATCTAGTCCTAGACCTGGTCAGCGGTTTGTGACTAGGGGATTTGTGCACAGTTACAGAGTAAAGTTTATGAGTTCAGAAAGAGAAGCGCATTATAGTCGCTTGCCATGAATCTGTAGTGGGAAAGATCTCTTAGCCCCAAGGAGTATCCTTGAGAGGCATCCCTGCTCAAGGGGAGATACTGGTGTGCAGCCTGCTGTGGTGCAAGGAGAGCTCAATGGCCTCTTGGCTGTCCCCATATTTATGGGATGATTGCCTATGGTCATTCTTTCCATTCAGAACTGACTGTTGGCTGGTATACCCACAATTTGCCTTATCTCCTCATCAGGATAGGGCCATCAGGACTGTAATTGATGGTTAATGTCTGAATGGGGGAAGAAATCAGGGAAGAAACCAGGATCAGATAATGTGGTAGTTAACTCCTGAATAGGGCTACCTGTGAGAAGTCAGGTTGAGCTGGGGAAGGAGCACATCTGTCACAATTGGCTGCCCATGAGTTGAAAATAATGCTTGCTAGATCTTGTATTAAAGAGGTGAGCTGTCACTTCTTATCTTCAGTGCCAGTCATGATTTTACCCATCTTTTGATTTCTCCTCTGCCATCATTCCACCTGCCGTAAGAGTCCTGACCTAGTTGTTCCTTGTACAAAAGTTGATCAATACTTTTTTAATGTTGATGTCATACCTTTAGATACCATTTTGTTGTACTGCTTTTGAGGTGCAGGAGCCATCATTGCCTAGATGCAGCATGTAAGGCATAGGGGTACTTGTTTTTATTACATCTTTTTTGTAACAATTACTAACAATGTATTTGTTATGGTGCAGATGAAAATTGACCTAATACAATTTTACACTAGATATATTAACGAACGTAAGTTATGTCCTATGTAATGGTAATGCTTTTAGATCTCTTATCTAGTGCGATTCCTCTTGCTGCCTGTGCCATGTGTTATTCGGCATTTATCATTATGGTACCACTCCAGTAAGACCCTTTTGAGAACCATTTGAAAATTCATCTGCATTCTGCCAACTGAGCTAGCTTTGTCCGCATGCACAGCTCTTCGGAGGCCTTTACAAGCTTGTGATCTCCTATGAAAGCTGTATTATCCTCCTTCTGGTACAGCTTACTCTGTTTACTGAGGTTTTCACTGATGCTAAAAGAAACTACTATTTTTTTTCCTATGTCTGCTGTGTTACATATCAATGACAAAGGTTGCTTGGAAGTAAGGAAAAAATCCTTTTTTTTTTTTTTTTTTCCCTGAAATTGCTTTTGCACAAGGCTTTCATAGACAAACCGGGGAAAAATCAACTATTTATGCACTCTAGAGTTGTTATTTTCTGGTGAGTGTCTAATAGATCACTTGTTGATGTGAGCACAGTTCATATCATGTACTGCAGATTCACAACTTGTATTGTTAAATTAAAAAAAAAAAAAAGTCATAATGCCAAGCCTAGAAATTTTGAAAGCTATTTTTTTTTCAATTAGCTGACAAGATGAATACTGCTACACAGGAAACCGTATTAGTATTTTGTGTGGTAGGCATTTATTACCTACTGCTTTAGTAAATATAGACATACTATTTTTGGAAAACAAACGTAAGAGAAAATTTGCACACAATTATTATTTTCAAATACTAAAATATGGTTAATTTCTGATTTAGTAACTGCAATGGTCAATATGTTCATGTTGAACAGGATTGCAGTATCACTAGATCAATGGAAGTTGTACACGTAGAGGGCTTGCTCCATAAATTTTGGTTTTTATAGAAGTATTTTCTGACGTAAAATATACAGAAGTTTAAATGTGTTTGTCTTACAAAACAACCTTAATTTTAGGCAATCCTGAGATTCTTATTCATGATTGTGAGCTCGGGAAATAATGGAATTATAGCATATTACCCAACCATAACATGTCAAAACAACTTTTCCTCCTTGTTTAATTTCCCATTCAGTTATAGTGGGGACAGATTTCTTTCAAGTGCAGAGGAGAGGGGGGGAAAAAAAAAAAAAAACTGATGTGGTTTCACACCCACAAAAATAGCAGGCGTTTTGCTAGGAACTAAAACACATGCTTGCTTTCTTCTTCTGTCTGTCGCTACAGTCTACACGTAGGCCATAAATTAGATTTGGATGAAGTCAGCACAGTAGCTTCAAAGCAGATGCCAGCAGCCCTCTGAAGGGTGCGTTCGTGAGCTCAGTATTGAGGTATGCGGCCTGATAGGAGAGTTTATGCAGTTTCCCAGGCAACAATCTAATATTACAGTAACTTTCTTCCAGGGTGTTTTCCTCTTCTGATTAACCACCTCGCATGACGTTTGCTGCTGACAGCAGTCTTGGGAGATTTGAAGATAAAAATTAGGATGATATTGTTATTTCCGGTGAAGATGCTTGCAAACACTAGACAAGCAATATGTGTCAGGATATGTGTTAGGCTTAGAGGATGAGGCTCTGGCGAAATCGAGCAGATTAAGGAGTATTTGATGCAGCGTTACATCTTGTAATATTTAATATCTACTGCTTGTTCTGTGACTAAAACAGAAGATTAAGGCATCTTATGTAAGAGTAGATATTTACTCTGGTCCTGTTTTCCCAGGTGATGACATCAATCATTAAAGTATTATATGTGAGAAGAAAAACTGTGTGCTGTAATTATGCGAAAATGTGATGTGATGATAGAGCTTTGGGAGGGGAGAGGGGAAAAAATGTTGTTTTCCTTTAGCTTCATTTTTCTGAAAGGAGTGAATGTCATCTTGCTTTCTTGTTCTGCACCAGTTTCTAACCCCTTCTTGTAAGTCCAGTCAATGAAGAAAATGTTAGTTATCTCCAGACTTTGTCAATCCTCTAGTTCCTAAACAAGGTTAAATACCCAAGTTCTTTGACTCAGACGAGTGGTATTTGTTCAACCAAATGTTCAACCTCTGATGGGCAGGATGAGCTGGGCCTGGCTCCTGTCAGCTGTCTAGTCCCACCCACACTCAGTGGGTTGTAGAAACTGGGGAGTTTGTCCATGCCTGTTATCTAATCCCTGCTGACACTACCCACCTTATGTTCTGTGAGGGCGAGTTCCAAATATCCACTGTTTTTAACAAAACAAAATATATTTTAAAATTCTTCTGTTGCATCTTAAACATTCCATAAATGAGACAGTTTCTAATATCATTAGTTTCTATCATCAGTTTCTACCCCAAGAATTAAGGCTGATGAGCAAAAGTGACCAGGACTTCCAACAGTGTGGGTGTGGGTTGTTTTTTTTTAGTGTACACAACCAATTCTTAAGTAGTACATCATGAGAAAACTGTGCCGTTTTTGAACTTTTATGACAGGATTGTGTACTGCATTGAGTAATGACAAGAGAAACATAATTGGAGTTGCAATTAAATGGGATTTTTGTCAAAGAAACTGGAGACGATACAATACAGAACAATAATGGAGAACAGCTTCTGTTTCAGTCTTAATGAAGAAGTTTACCATGATACATTTGTCTGTATTTGATGATCTATTCTTCTAGTCTAGCATTGCACTGCTATTCATTTTCATATATAACTTTGCAAGATGTCATAGAATGTGTTTTTAATTATCTGCAAGCTAACTCTTTAATTATCTGCAAAGAAAGTTACAGGTGACGCTTGAGTGTCATGGAGGTCATGTGGCCCATGTCACTGTAGTGGGAGTAGGGCCAGCCTCCAAAGTTGGACATTAGATCAGATTGCTGTGGAAGTATAAAGCTCGTCTTTCTGTCGATATGGGAAAAGCCTGTCTTAGTGCCTTGTTGCACCTACCTGCAAGTCAGGTTTTGTGTGACATTGATTATTCGTGTTGCTGCTTGTTAACATTAGGAAAAGCTGTGTATATTGTATATTGTAGAATTTTGTTCTTAAAAATGTTGAATATTTTGTGTATTTAAGAAATTAAAAGGTTTTGAAAGACTTTTTTCATTTTTAGGTGTTTTGATATTTTTAAATTTGAAAATATAAAATCAATCCAACAACAACAAATTTTCTGCAACATCCTTGAGAGTACTTCAGTTCCCTTCAGTTCACTCTACAGTTTATGGTCAATTAGTGATTGGAAATGATCTATCATCTTAATGATAGATATTCATACCTTATTTAATCTGCAACTTGTCTCACTGAAAGGTTCTCTAATGTGATAATTTAAAAAAAAACAAACAAACTTTATTTTTTTCCTTTCCTGTAAGGATTTTGCATTCTGGGTGGCAAGCACAGGAATTTTAGGAGTGTGACTGTCACCTGAAGTGACTCATGCTGGGCTGATGAGCTCTGAATTAGAGTTTCTTGTGCTCACTGCCTGTGGATGCTGCACCGAAGGGGCCTGGCTGCTGCATGGCACCTGCAAATGCAATGTCCTCAGTAAAACAGAGAAATACTAATTTTAGTTTGTGTTTGGTTCTAGTGAATGTAGTGCTGTAAAAAGTTAACCTAAAGCTAAAACTGTCACAAGATGACGTGGACGTGTGTTCTCTACCTTCCATTTTTTCTGCTGGTTTACCATACTAGTCTCTTTAAAATCCTTGGTCTATCTTCTTATGTAAGCTGAGCCTGAGACCTCTGAGAGGTTCATCAATATAGCATAAAATAAGCACAACTTTGTTCATCACTAACGGTGTAGAAGATAAGAATCTACCTCATTAATCTACTTAATGCTTGCCTTAGTTGGAAAGACCCAGAGAGGCATTTTTATGTGTCTGAGATAGCTATTGATTGAACTTACTAGTCCTTAAGAAGGCAAGAGAGGAATCTTAGAAGGGAGGCAGGGAGACCTTTCTGGACCCAGTAGGCCCAGTAAAGAGCCTTTATTATTAGTATAATAATAGCCCTGCCAGGCTGGCCCTCTTGCTGGCTGGGTAGGAGCCTCGGAGAGATTCCTGTCTCTCCTGTGCATCCCACCCCTAACAACAGTGACTGCTCTAATTGCTGAGGCAGCTGCTTCCTCTCCTTTCTTTTTAATATTGGCAGCAATTTAGTGCTGTTGCCTAAACTGGTGAGGTTTTGGGCGGGGTGGGCGGAGAGGAAAAAAAAAAAAGGTAGAAAGACATTTCAGACTAGGTTTAACCTCTATTTCTGTCCCCAAAGCCTTTTTCTTTCAAGTCCAAGATGTGAAGCTGGGCTTTTTAAGTGAGAGAATTTTTGCTGACGCTGGTGGTTTCTTGGGAAGTATTTTTATTTAATGTTTGCAATTGCAGCTCCAGGTGGAACAGACATGGACTACTTTAAAGCAGATTCATAGAAATGGGTAAGCATGAGAGGGTATACATAAAATAGACATTTGTAAGGAGTAGGCAGAAGTGTTCTAGAGAGATGGAATAAAAGGGCTGTGAGCAATAATACAAACTTAAAATATACATATTTGTCTCATAAGAGAAGGAACTTCAGTTAAAGTTTAACAAAAGGAAATTGTTTGTGCTACCTATGGCATTTGCTGCTTCAGGGCATCATAAACTAAGTGTTCAGGATTGTGTTTTTAAGAAATTGTGTACCTTTGTAGGTACTGACTTTTCCGATTTACTTGGTTATCATCTTCTGTAGAGATAACAAAAATTTAATCTTTCAAGGCTGTGTGCTAATTTTTCAGACTTTCGATCTTAACTATTGCATGTGTTATTTATGCAGTTATAAAGAAAAAGAGAAAAATAGCAGCTCAGTTATAGCTGGTTCAGGTGAAATTAATTTGTATGCAATAGAAAGTTTGCTTTAAAAAAGTTGTTTAAAATATATAAAACTTTTCTATAGCAATATAGAAATCTAAACAGGAAAAGCTCTGGAATGACTGGTAGTAATAGGAAACTTAAGCTAACATAATGAAAAGGCAAATCCAATGGGGTATATTACACCTTGGCTATGCAAGAAATGACCAGCAACTCTATAGAGAGAAACAGAGCCTCTTATACGTAGTGGAATCCTTTTATGCATATCAGAAGAGATAAATTGAGGAAAAAAAAAAAAACATTTTCCAAAATCTTTTTGAAATAATTAAAGAAATTAGGTGGCAGGGAAAGTAAACTGGTTAGGACTAATATAAAACAGTAGGAATGTATGAATCTGTATTGAACGTGGCAAAAACCTCTAGACTTCTCTGGGTAACTTGTTAGGCTACTGGCACTTTGCATAGTACCCCCAGGCATGGTCCTCTTTCTGCTTCCTTGCCTCACTCTAAGTTAAGTAACACCTACTTGGAATTAAGCTGTGCACTGATGCCAAATTGGCCAAATATATTGGCATTGCAATGTAACAAAGAACATTAGTGGGGATGGGAAAGCATATACAATTAAAATAAAAAGTGTATCAGCCAAAATCGTTCAGCTGTATTTGGGGAAAAATACGAGGGGTAGTGGGGAGGAATTGTTCTTAGTGATTTATTTTCTGGTTATCCATCCTGTGGGAGGCAATAGCATTCTAATCTGTTGAAGCAGAGACTTCAATTTTGTCAAAAGGGTTCCCTTGCATTGCAGGTATGGCATTTGCTAACCCTGACAGAGGATGTAAGTCTGCTTAAAGCTGGCCAGGTTATAATCCTTTTATAAAAACTCTGTACACCGTGCCCATTAGGTACTTGTTAACATGCCCAAATATCCAGCGTCTGCTACTGTTGAGTTGCTTAGGTATCCCTTAACTCTTGCTGTTGATAGACTTGTGTACATTATCTTATTTGAATGTCTGAGCATGTCCTCATTTCCTCGTGTTGCTGGAGAAAAAGCTGGCACAAGAGATGGGCTGGAATGAGGGAGTTGGGGAACAGCGTTGGGATAGTGAGGCAAAGCGGCTGCTTTTAGTGCTAACGTTGGCCTGCCCTGACTCAGAGCCAGGCTGGGGGTGTGCTGCAGCCTCTGAAGCTCAACTGGAATTTGTAGTCGCAGCTTTGGGCTGTGATGAAGTTTCTTGCCTGACCCAGAAGTTTTTTGTGTTCTGTGGCTTTGGCTGCAGTGGGCTGGGGTGGAGCGAGGAGAGGCCAGGAGGCCCTGAGTGCACGTTGGGCAGGAAGGAGGAGGGTAGGCAAGGGAGAGGGATCAGCAAAACGGGTTACTAGGGTGGCCTTGAGCGTCTTCAAAATGTGCAATTTGTTAAATTGGGAGACACGTTTCCCATTAACTTTACTCATAGAAAGGATAGCTGATACAATTCAGCTCTTTTTTCACTGAAGTAGAATCAGTACTAATGTAAATAGATCTCCCTAGACATTAATAACATTGAGAGGAAAAAGTGATGAAGGCATTAGGAATTCAATTTGAAATATGCTCAGCCTTCTCTTCCGGCTTCTGATGAGCATTCTGAAACTTCAGATGTGCAAGCAACCTAAAATAATTTCCTGTTGAAGTTTATTCTGACAGAAAGGATGGACTACCAAGCTGAAAACTGGTTGTCAGCATCGCCCAACAACCTAGTTGATTCTTTTCTTGTATGCAAACAATGTATTTTACCAAATATGGGGTCTTACAGAAACTTCAGATTTAGAAAAAAAATAAATAGCCTGTAGACTTTTGGACAATACAGTGGCTCCAACAACTGGTGAAGAGATGGTGAAGCTCTGTGAATGACCAAGGTTGGCATGTTCAGCTACTACAAGCAGCAGAATGTGTGGACTGCATCATGGCTCAGTTTAGCTTGGTGATCTCATGTCTGTTTAGGCTGCCTGGTAGCTGTTCTTTGCACTTGCTTTAAGTGGTTTCAGTAGAGCCGTGGTATCTGCAGCCCAATGAACTGACTCAGCACGATGTAATTTAAAGAACCTTGTTCGAGCAGGATTGGTATTCAGCATGATTGCCTTCCCCAGAGCAGTTCCTCAGTGTTAGTAAAGCAAGGTTTGCCTTAAAATACCCAATATTCTGGTCATTATGGTATGGGGAGAAATATATAACAGTGCTTAAAACAGTCATACAGATGCTGTTGGAGAGAAAAAAAAAAGTATTCAATGAGTATATGAATAACTGGAAGCTTAAGAAGGGTCCCTAATTTCTCCTTTTCAACTCTTAGTACTTTTTTATGTTCTAAATAACTTTCCTAAATATCATAACATGATAATTACATCTGGTGAATGATGTCGATGGTTAATCAAACCAAAGATTTTACAAGTCTTGCAATGATTTTAATTGTAGTGATTTCTGATTTTAGGGGGTGAAATCAGCTGCTATGGTGTAATTTCAGTTAAATGTTGCTTAAAGACATTTGTGTTAAAACAGCAACTTTTGTGAATACTCCTGTGGGAACTCAGCCTTACTTCAATATAATACACTTTGTGAAGGGGAGGATTTAAAATTTTAAAATTGTTATAATTAAACAGCAAAATTGTACTGATTTGAAAACAGTCCTCTGTTCTATCCCTTGTCTTCTCCCTTCCGACCCCTGGCTCCTCAGGTCTTAATGTTCCTTTCCAGAAAAGTCAGAAAATCAGAAACTTTTACTTTTGTTGTCCTGTTTGAAAATGAAGTAATTCATGCAGCTCTTAAGAGGCTTTCTAGCTTGTTGGAAGATACTTCCTCCAGTTTGTCTGGTGCATTTTTCTTAGTCTTGTAGTATAATCAGAAATACATTTAAAATGATTTAATACATTTTTTTTCTTCTCCTAGTTCTTCTACCTTTGATAGATCGTATGGGAGATGCCAAAGACCAAGTTCGAGAGCAAGCACAGAATCTTATACTGAAATTGATGGACGAGGCAGCACCACCCATGGTATGATGACTTAGATTCAGAAGTTGGCCTCTATGGTGCTTGTTCCTTCTGCATGAGCTTGACTATGAACATGTCACAACTGTGGCTCCTGTTAGTGGGGTTGATGTTAAGGATATTTTTAATGGACTAACAGTGGTGCCGTTCAGCTGCAATTGAAGATAAAAGTCAGAGTTGAAGTGTTAAAGTTAACAGGGAGCGTCTTCATTTCATGAACCTCATTTTGCTTGACTGAATGAGTTTTTTGGCTGCAAATTCCTGACTGTGTTTGTTCACAGGGAATATAATTTTGCAAATTTCATTTGCAGTGAGAAAACTGTTCATGATTGCTTTGTCTGCATGATAGGAAGAAACAAGTTTCACGTCCAGTGGATGTAGAAGCTTATCTCTGTTCAAAGATGAAACATTTTCAACATATAATTTAGTTATGAGGCTGAAATGGGCTTAGGCACTGAAGTCTAGTAACGTCCACAAAGCCTTGCCTTTATCTGTTGGAGAGTTTCAGTTTTAATCATATTCGTTGGCAGGAGACATCACAGCAGCTATTATGTGCCTAAGCACAAATGGTTCACAGGTGGCACGTGCTTGTGCCTAAGATGCTCTGATGTGTACACAGCATGGAGACCTGAACTGCTCTAATTGCCCCCTATCCTAATTGCGTTAGGATAAACGCACAGCAGAGCATCTTGGAGACGCTTCCCTTGTGCCGTTGCTGGTAATAAATGCAGTGGTGATACTTGCTTCATATGATTAGTCTTGATCATGAATGTATTTTGGATTACTAGGGCATCTTTCACTCTCTGAAGAGAGTCTTAATGGCTAGATGGAACACTAAGATGAGAGATACCACTCCATACTCTTTGTTGAAGCTGGCCCTCAGTGTGGGAGAAAACGCAAGTTGGATGGGGGTCCAAGGGAGTTGTGTGTATTGCTAGAGAAGGTTTTCTGCTGTATCCCCTGGAATGAGAGAATCGTGGCCTCACGTCTTTGCTCCCAGGACTGCTTATGTATTTTCAGTACAAAAATTTGGATGAAATGCATAAATCATCCTCACAGCAGGGACCAAAACAGAGAAGTCCTTCCTGTGCCTTCAACCTGAACTACAGAATTTTAGGCTTCCTTTGCTGCAGAGAAGCATCCCTTTGGAACAGTTGGGTGGAATCCTTTTTTTTGGATAAGACCCGTAAGTCTCTTGCTGATCATCTCATCTGGTCTGTTCTAGTGTGTCCTTGAAAACTATTTAATTTGTCCTGCAGTAAATTCCTTTGTTTTGTTGTAAATGTGTTCAAAGGAGTGGTAAAGCAAGTCAGAGGTGGCTGTCTATAGATAGGGGTGGAGGGGAAGCAGCCAAATTGGAATATAGTTTCGTATCAGTGCATGGCTGGGGCAAGGGGAAGTTGATACCAGGTGATGCTAGCAAGTCATCTCTTCCATGAGAGCTGACATTGCTAACACACTGAATTCTCAGTTTGGATTAATTTGATACTTAAACTGGGGTTAATTTAGTAAAAGTCTTAAATTTCGCTTCAGTTTCTGCTTTGTTTTTTAGTTTCTTCCCTATCTCTGTTTTCGTACACCTGGAAGGGCTATTTCCTTTTTTTACCTGTTTGTCCTCGATGATGGGCTAATGTTGAGGGGCTGTTTTCTTCCATAAAATTCTGTTCTTTATTCCTAACCAGTGCAGTTTTGGCAAGCCACATTATGCTTGTCTAAGGTTTGTTTTCTTTAAATTTAATAAGGTATATAAAAAAATCTGTTTCAAAATGATCAAGAGGATTGTAGGTAGAAATACTGTGTGTGCTATAAAGCATGCATAAATAGTGCAGCATTTCCTGTGTCTTAAACCAGCTGTTTTTATATAAATCAGTAGCTATTTGGGAGCTATTTGGGAGCAGTTTTGCAGAAAGCCAAACGCAATTGTAATAATCGGGAGCGAGTGCGTTTTTATGGGGTTTATGTAACGGCCGGAGATGGGGGTTGCAGCCCTCCAGGGGAAGGGAGGAGGGTGGTGCCTGCGCTGCCAAACGTGCCCCGTGCAGCCATTGCCAGGCAGCGCTCGGCCTGGCGCTCGATGCTCGCGGCCGCGGCGCCTGTAATGGCAGCGGCGCCGCCGACAGGGCCGCGCTTGGGCTCCGAGCACCCGCTCCGAAATCCCGCTGCGAAGCCTCGTAAGCCTCGCGTTCGCGCTCCGTTTTACTCCGTAACGTGCGCGGCCAGGGAAGCGGAGGGGTGGAAAGCTGAGCCGAGAAGGGGAAGGCTCGAGGCAGGCAGCGGGGAAGGAACGTGCGAGGAGGGGAGCGAGGGCTTAGCCAGCCGGGGGGTCGGGAGGCACTGCCAGCATCAAAGGAGAAACGAAAGCAGGGGACAGAAACAGAAGGAAAGGAATGAGGATGACTAGGCAAGAAATAAGTGGAAAATGAAGGAATCTTAAGTAAATTTAAAGCAAAAGTAGAAGTACACAAGGAGGACTGTGGATAAAGGCAAACTAAAATGGATGAGAGGAAATTTGGTCAGGAGGAATATGAAGCAAAAAATATTGAAACTTCTGCTTGAGTTACTTATCTGAAATGCTAACATTTGTAACTAACAATTCTCTCTATATATTTTAAAGCTCTTTCTCAAGCAGTGAAAATATTTAGATAGATTTCAGGACATTTTAGAATTTGGGGGAGTATGTGATAACTTGTATTGTGTTCCATGTTGCAGATTTTGTAATTTAATTTTATCTGAGAAATGCCTTTACTTTGCCAGTGGACCTGTCTTTTGTTGTTTTTGTAGCTGTTCTGAATGTAGAGAATGGATAGAATTTTTCTTGTGCTTCCAGTGATCAAAATCATTTTTTGTTTTATAGTACATTTGGGAACGCCTTGTTGTTGGCTTTAAACACAAGAATTACCGATCCCGAGAAGGAGTGTGTTTGTGTCTTACTGCAACCTTAAACACGTAAGCTTTTTGTTTCCTTGGAGACATATGGGTTCTGTCCTTTTCCAAGTGTCCATCTTTCTCTGAAATAGTACTTCTGATTTAGAGTCTGATTTAATTAAAATCATAACCAGGAAAAAAACAATTTGACCTGTGAGCTTTCTGAAAGAAAGATTAAAGATGTCATATTTTGCAATATTTACCTTATTTGTAATGTTTACAGTATTTAAAAATAGGTGAAAGCCTTGTGAGAGAGATGGAGCATGGTTCATACATGTAAATTTGGATTTTATCAATGCTAAACTGCAAGTTCTTTCACATAAAATGTTTTCTGTATTTCTGCAAAAATGTCATTCATCATCTTGTTTGTTTGTTTTGTAGTTACGGGGCACAATCTTTAATTCTCAGCAAGTTGGTACCACATCTGTGTATGCTGTTTGGTGACTCAAACAGTCAGGTAACAAATTCATTGCTTCAATTACTATAATTTGAGAGAAAAATGAATTCCCAATAAATGGAAGCATTTAAGAAAAGTCCAAAGACTTGTTAGTATGCAAAAGATATATTTTTCTACCTTGAGGAACAAAAAAATCAGTTTTCTTTCAAATTAGTACAATCACTAGAAGTTAAGGGTAGAGTTTCTTCTTTGACAGCCATGTTCCTTAAGTTTAATATGCTGGACCCTGTAGTTTTGTCTTCAAAGACTGAAAGTTGTTATTATTCGAAATAGTTGTTTCTTAAAAGAACACTTTGAAAGAAAGCCAGTACAAACTCTATTGGTAAGAAGGACTGTATGTACAGAGAGCCGCTGAATAACACCTGTAATAGCCCATTAAATTTGGCAAAGGTAACGTTATCATGTACAAGATGACTAAGAATCTCTTTAAATTGAACCCAGTTGACCTTTGAGCACATTCAAGGACTATAGCTAAATAACGATTAAAAACAAAGAAACTTCTGAAACTTGAGCTGCAATTCATAATGGTGAAGTCTGAACTTCAGAAAATCTTCAAATGGAAATGACTGAATGCTCTGTCTGGATTTATCTAAAGCTGTCCCTGAAATAATATTTTAAAATGCTAGGAAGGGAAAAGCTTGCATTGAAGTGAGTTGTATAAAGAAACAGAATAGGTCTTTATGCTTATTTTCTGGATGTAACGAACTTTTTCTTTCTTATAGCTTTGTTCTTACTGTTTTGTTCTCTAGAAAATCTTCTAATTGCTAATTGATCACTAGTAACAATGCAGTTCTTGATAGAGTGACTGTTCTTGTAGTTGAAAGCATTACAAAGAATACAAAAATGACTCTAATAATTCTTTATTATGAGTATTGGAATTCAATAACATGCATTTTAGCAGGGCTTAATGTGATATGTCTCAAATTTTTGAGATGCTCCTTTCCGTTATTTTAACTGTTCCCCCCACACCATCTTTTGATACTCTATTTCTTGTGCTTATTTGATACCACTTAGTAACCCCTTGTAAAGGAAGTTAGGCCAGTTCTCAGTGGCTTGGACACTCTGGATTACTCTTGTGGACAGTTGTGCCCTTCTAGAGAAGGGCCTGGCTGTGTGTAGTCACTGAGTGCATGGACTAACTTTCCAAATTGTTGCCTAGTGTGACAGGACTTAAAAAAAAAAAAAAAAAAA
>NW_010576798.1:67264-78917 GCF_000705375.1 Tinamus guttatus | reverse complement strand
AGCTTTATTTTTAAAAATGTTTAAACAACGTGCGCGCTCCCGCGGGAACCCGGGGGCTTGGACGGTTTAAACGGCCGGCGGGGTGTGCGTCTGTGTGCGGTCAGCGCTGCGGGATGAGGCGGAATTCGCTGTGCTGCTCTCGGCGAGGAAGCACTCGTTAATCTACTGTTTCGTTTTTATTTATTTATATACGGTGAAGAAGAAATAATTTAGCACAGACACAGGTGGCTTGCTCCTAGGCAGGGAAATATATTGAATAAAGTGTTATTGTGCTTTCCACGCCGTGCCCTGTGTTGTTACACAAACCCATAGGAAGTAGGTCAGTAACGTGGGCCGACGCAGCTGGGTTTTGGTCAGGAAGCGGATATAAGTTTAATGTTTATCCTGTCTCTCGGTTTAGTGCGACAGGCAGCTTTGTCTTTGAGCTTCATAACTTGGTGACTTTTGGTGTAAGTGTTATTTTCAGAGAAACTTGAGAAACGCGGCAAGTTTAGCTTGGTAGTAGGAGGGCTTGTTTTCAAGCAATCATGTCTATAATGATAAATAATTTTAAACATAAAATGGTAAGCATAATCAGAAGATAAAAAGCAATCTTTTATCTGAATTTGCTAAAACATCAGTAGAAACAGCCTTGAAAAAGACGTCGCTTAAGGCTTTCTAAAAATTACATTTGTGTCTTTTTTTTTTTAGTGGGGTGGGGGCATATATTTGATGTTGAAAGAGATGATTCACACAATCAGAGCAGTGAAAATAAGGTTGGACTACATGAACTAAAACAAAATTCAGGCAGCTTTCTGGTGTTTTGTATTTTTGCTTGTCATCTGCATGTTGCAAGAGGCCGTTGACTTTATAGAGACGGGCCATATAGTCTGCACTTTCTCATAGAGGCTTTTTTTGAGGGGGAGGGGGGAATGTTTTTATTCATACTGGTTTTCTGTAAAGCTGCACAGTTCTCCATAGTGTAAACATGAATTGTGGTAACTTGCCGATAAAAGATGCAAACTGCAGTATGTTAACAGAAACAAAACTGTATTCCCCAGACAGTGCTGTAGGATTTTTGTGGTCCTGGGATGGTTGAGGTTTATAAAGTGAGGGTGGTTGTTGTGCTCTATCCTGTATAATTTAATTCGTCATTAACAAAGGCACTAAGAACAAAGTGCTGTTGAGGCAGTCAGCTGACGGCCTGTGTAGGAGCTTTGAGCAGTAATGCCAGATACAATTAACAGTGTGTAGGATGATTATGTGGCTGTTGGTCTCTCTTAAAACTACTGCTTACCACATTTACAAGGAATTCAGTCTTCTGACACTGTGTTACGAAATTCTTAGGCAAAACAAAACCATAAAAGACTATTTTTTTGGATTGCTTTTGGAATTTAAATGTACATCTAGCCTTGATTTTCTGTTTTGCAAAGATTTTGTATATCCTCCAAGTATGCAACATACTACCGAAGAAACAATGTGTTTGAAGTTAGTCGTTCTGAAACATTTGCGAAATATCTTTTCATGATAAAATGATAGTTCACTATGGCTAATATCTATGTTTAACTTACTGCTAGCAAGACTATACTACTGTTAGTGCAACTGTGCTACTGTTACGGAAAACGTTGTTTAGATAGTTCAGAGAACAGTGTTTTTAATGTTTTGCACTTGTTTTGCTCACTTACTAATTTATGATGCATGTAGTTAGCCTAGATACGTTATAGTACCGCATGGGGTATATTTGAAAATACTGTGTAGTGGCGATAACTTAGAAATTTAATCTAGAATGCAAGGCAGCCTGGCTTATTGCAACATTTTGACATTTTTTTAGCTTTCATGAGCACAAGCAGAAATGTAAATAAAATCTGCTTACGTTTTGCTTCTTAATCTGATCTCTTCAGTAAAGAGGAAGAGCCAAGCTCGCTGTTTACTCTATGTTAACTGTCTCACAGTCTCCAGTCTTTTGTTTGAAAAATATAAAGAAAAAAAATGTGTGTTTGTGGGCCTCCCAGCAATTGAACTGTTACTTGTGCTGTTCTGAATGCGTGCCAGTGTGAAAACATCAGTATCTTAGTTTTGAAGTTGTTTCACATGTTTTCATGAATGTGCATCTCTGATCTGCAAGTTTTATTTTGAGGTTGCTTTGCAAACTTGGTCAAGAACTGTTGCTAGCTCTGAATTTCTTGTTCCTTGAAGCAGATAAAGCATTTCTGCCCTTATCTGCCAATAACTAGATTATAGTGTTTAGGAGGTGTGTAATGTAACGGCCATGCTACATGACACTTGGTTTGCAATTCAGTGGCTTTCATCAGTAACTTGTCAGGTACTTGTCAGTCAGTGCTATGGTGATTCGGAGGTGAGGGGTTGTTCTGCTTGCTGTGCAACAAGGTAATTAGGACAAGGGCGAAATTATCTGCCTAAAACTAGGAGGGGGCGTAAAGAGAAGATTAGACGCCGAGTTTCTTCAGATACACTAAACATGCTGCAGTACTAGAGGCAGGCTATTTGAGGGCTATCTGAAAGCATATAATCAGCTTTGTAAGAGGACATATTTGGTGCACCCATTTGTTGCATTAACATATCTTGTGTGCTATTGTGAGTCATAGATGAATAAGTTAGATCTTCTACTTATTCTTATCGGTTAATTTTTTTTCAGTTAAATGCCACCCAATTTAATGATGTTTCATGACTTTATAAACACTTGTCATTTTTCAGAGGATGAAGCATGTGCAAATGACTTATGAGTAGAAAATATCTTTTTATCCTACTATATATGTATGATAAATAATGACTGGTCTTTGTTTTTAAAATATTTCATAAATGTATGCATGGTCCTAGAGTACAAGAACAATTATCTTCTATTCCCTGATGATCTGAGCAGAAGACTATCTTAAGTCTTTAATCTGATTATATGTTCTGTAAAGCATGGGATCTGTGCAGCTTTAATATTTTACTTTTGACTCAAAAAAACAGATTGGCCATATTGAAGGTATGGAGTCTCCAAGGATGTTTGAGATGGTTTGATTAATAAACAAAAAGAACAAAAAACCATTTGTAGTTCATGTATGCTTGTGATAGTATTCCTGAGTTTCTCTAACAATAATAGGTCTTTTCGTGCTCCTAAGGAAGGAGGCTTTTTAAACTCATAATTTGTGAATGATGATAATAGAGCAGTTGCTACTCTTCTCTAGAAGTTGAACGTTGTGGTGCTTTCCATCCAGAGCACACTTCCTGAAACAACATGGATAATAGCAGAAGGTTATTCTGGGGAAAAGAAAAGCATCACATGTTCCTTCTTGTGCTCTTCTGTGGCCTGTCTCATTGTTTTAGGATGCACTGGAACGTCTGTTCTGATTTCTCCCCCCTCTTCTCTTGTTAGCTGTTGGTAGGTGCATTGGTTTAGGATATGGCTTTTAGGACACTGTTCTTAAAAGCTGTAGGACACATATTGTAATGGGGAATTTGATTGCTCTTCTGAATCAAGCCAGTGCAAAGCTCCTTTCCACTCTAAGGTTGCACCATAATCTTGTAGTGATTAAAACATGGGTTCCTAGTGGCATTTTTGCCTGTAACGCGTGCCATTGCTAGCAGCAGTAAAAGTGCAATGGGGCAGTGAAGCGACTGAGCGGAGGAGGGAGTGAAGCCCAGTGCTCTCTAAAAGGAACAGTCACCGCTCAAAGAGCGGATGAACCTAGCCATGTTCAGCATTGATTTGAATTTAAATTTATCTTTCTAGAAAGAAATGCGTAACTCGGAGCATTTCTCATTTAGAAAACAAAAGTGTAAACATATGAAAAAGACATGATTATTTTCTCAAAGTCAGCATGGATTCTTGAGTGATGATTACATTTGATTTTGATGTGTAGAATGATAGTGAAAAGTAGTTTTTGCCTTCCAGATTCCTTTGGGTAATTTGCTTTAAGAGCAAGTTACACATGGCGGGGAAAAAACTTTAAATTCAGTTCATATTCAACATCAATTACATAAATTGAAAAAGACTTAAAAAAAAAAGATGCATTTCGAAATAAACATTAGAAATTACAACATCCAAGGAGAAATTTAAAATTCAGTAAGGATTTTCTTTAACAAACACTGCAAGATTTTTGTGTGTGTGTGTCTAATTGGATGTTTGCCTCGCAAAGTTGATGTTTCTTTGTTATCTAAGACATATGAGGGTTTCCTCTTACTGTTGTATGTTATTTTTAGTAACATTTTTATTAGTATAGTAATAAATGCTGATTAGAAAATAAGTTATAATGGAGTCATTTGAAATATTTTCTTTAGAAGTGAAGGTTCTGTGATAGCATTCATCTGAATCATAAATTCTTTTCTGCTAGGATAGTTTAAAAACTGACTTTAGGATTGTGTGCGTTCTTTCTCATCTCCTTCACTGAAGTGTGCCTACGTAGGGCTGTAGGAAAGAATGGTGCTTTTCTTAAAACAACTTTTTACTACTTTTGCAAACCACCTCTCTGGATTCTTACAAGAAATAATTAAAACTTAAAGCAGATACACAGATGCTTTAAAAAAAACATATAAGCAAAAAGATTTTCGCTTTTGCTGCGAATAGTTCTGTGATAGACATTTGTGTGTATATAATTGATGTTTTAAAAATCCTACTGTTAACGTGAGAAGATTCTTTAAAGCTCTGGAAACTATTGATGATTGGATTGGGGGAGGTGACGAGAAGGGTGAAGATGTAGAGTGAAGGTCTTAACAGGCTTTGGGATACATTTATAGTCTTCAAATGGGATGGTGTTGCTTCCAAGGGATGTCAGAGCATCTTCATTTTTTTTCCTAGATCTCATGGTGTTTCGTGTGTGCATTTCCCCCACTTTGAGACAAGTTTGTGTTAATTAAACTTAAGGTTTTGTCACCTACAGTGAGGTTGCAGCATTGAGATTAAATTCAAGGAAGACAAATTTCACCATTACTTCTTAACCTCCAATTCTGAATATAGCAGGTAGAAAACAGATTGGCCAGTGAACTCAAAGACAATTATTAACCCTTTTCATTCTCTGCTGTGGTGTTCATTTTTTTCATGTTTAGATTTAAATTTATTTATTTATTTATTAATAAACTTATCTACTAATTTATCTACTGTATTTTCGCATTAAGTTTTACTTTTTACTTCTAGGGACTGTGTTTTATTTGTGAAAATGCTTTGCTGTTTTACGTGTACAACATGCATATTAAATTTAACATACGAGTCAGCCGTGTTATGCATGCGAGCATTTGCTAGGAAAAAACATTTCTCTAATGAAAAGAGTTAAATCCATCAACTTGTAATAGTAAGGCACTGTTTGTAAACCTTTGTTACTTGATGCATAACAATTGGTATTTGTGATAGCAGTGCCCTGTGGAGTATGATCATGATCTGCCTCTGTCACCTTTGCTGTATTTCAAGTGATGCATTTTTTGCATCACTTTGCAGTTTGTAAATGAAATGATGTAAACACTTGGGTATTTCTTTCTGTATGATCGAGTTGTGTATTGAAAAGACCAAAAATGATTGCTTGACTTAATGGCTACCAATTGGTTGCTTGACTACAGATAGTAAAATAGAGATCCTTTCTTATCACAGGTCTTTTTTTAAGTACATGGATAATTTTAGTCATGTCGTAATTTATGCACAGTAGATTCTAGCTCAAAATTCACTTTCTTATGTATATATTTATTTTCAAATAGGTCATTAGGTTCACTGAAAAAAAATACCGTCCACAAGTGATGTAAATTTGTGAAGATGGAAATAATTAGATTACTGGAGCCTAGGTAATGAAGACAGTAATGAAACCAGGCATACCGAGGGAAGCCTAGCTGTGAAATTGAGGAATATCTTTCAGATGAAAAACGGAGGCTTATACTTCAAGAAAATATTTGAAGTGGTAGCTTTGTTTTGAGGGTGATTTTGGCAGCTGCGAAAAGGCATTATGGCAAAGAGTAGGCCTGCATTCAGGCGGGCTGGCTATGGCAGTTAACTGTAACTTTGAATGCTAGTGGTGCTCTTTTTTAACTGCGTTTCTACTCCCTGTTCTTCCCCTCCTTCTCTTTTCCATGGCTCACAGATTTACTATGGACCAAGAAAATCAGTATTCTCTGAATTTTGCATTTATTTTCATTTTTTCACTGATATTTTAAAATAATCTAATTCCATTGTGATCAGTGGCTGCATAGAGAGACTTCTCCAGGAATATTCATGCTTCATTTACCAGAGGCCTTTGGCTGTTTAAGAGGTTACTGCCCTTCTCAGCTTTCCTCCTAGCATTTCATTGGAGAGCAAAACACCTGTGCAAAAGTGGATTTACTTCTCTTTGTGTTATAACAGAGGAGTATTACCATCAGTCACTGTGTTAGAGCTACTGATACAACTGTGTGTTTACATTGGTGGAAATTAGCCATCTCTGATTTCATCTGCCAGTCACGCCAGTGCTTTTCTGTTGTCGTTGTTGTTTTGTTGTTGTTTTGTTTTATTCCTTTTTCCAAAAAGGTACCTTACCTTATAATACTTTAGCACAGAATGTGCTTGGTGTGACCCAAACAGGTTGTGGCCTTTAAGCAATAACTTGCTTAAAATGTTAAAAGAAGTATTTTTAATCTTGCTATTTGAGTGTACTTAGGTGGTAGTTTATCATAAATTCTAGCGACTCTGGCTATCCTTTTTTTTCTTCCCTTTGCTGATAAAACTGTGCTTTGATTAGTAAATAAGTTATAGCTTGTCCGTTGCTGATTCAGGAATTTCTTGAATATACCTGTAAGAGAGTAAACTCGATTTCTAAAGTATAGTATTATTGGCAGCATCCCCAGTTTTCAGTTCATTCTCTGAGTAACATCTGGGAAGTGCAGAACAAGGTTAACTCAACTGGAAGGTAAATAGTTCGGAACTGACTTACAGAAAATACTTTTTTTCTCAAATTTAACTGGACTGTGAAACTCACTTTATAGATGCTATAAATTTGTACAAATAGTATAGGTGCTATGAATATAATAATATTTGAAGAAGCTGTAGTAGGTAATGCTAAAAATTATGTAATATCTTGTGCTTTTGTTTAAAGGCACTATATCAGAACTAGAAATTGGGTTGAAGCTTTGATTTTAAGAGAAGTTAGCACTGATTATTTTGGCTTTTTTTCAGCTTTGTCTGAAACGTATTTAAATCCTGTCTTCCAGACAGACTATAGAATTAGGTGGATTTTAAGACTAGCTTTTCTAAATCAGGCTTGCAATCCCAAGGTGAAGCTTTTGTGGAGATGTTAGAAAAGATAGGTCTGTTGGTACATTTGCCAAAAAACTGTTAAAAATTGTCAAACTTTCACTGTAGGTAAGCTATGTGGTTTTCCATGGGGCTAGGAAAAGATCTACCGAAATTACATTATATGTTTTGTAAATTAAATCTTTTCTGAATACATTCTTTCTCGAAGCTATTGGGAAAATAGGTAAATTAGACATTAGACAGAACTAGAAGAAGTGAAGATAATTATCATGGCAAGTGCTGCTGTCATCCCTGAGTATAGCATCTTCTCTTTTCTTTCCTGCTATGTTTTGTTTTGCCTCATTTATGTAGATTTCATATAAAAAATATGCACAGGTGGCATGACCCTCTTTCACTATGCTCTAACTGATGGATGAAATGCAGAAAAGACGTACTTCGTCATATAGTCTTGTTGGAAAGACTGAGGAATGTTATCAGAGAATGACTTCAGAGCAAGCAAGAATTTGAGATAAATACTATTCCTGTAAAACTGACTGTCTGGAATGGGGTTCTCTATACACACTTTTTTGGTGGGGGAGGCAGTAGTCCACAGGAACTATCTGAAAAAGGAACTTGGCTTCAGAATTGGCTTTTATACATGGTATCTTTTTGAGCACAGTGATGCCACTTAACTACTTTTTAACTACTTAACTACTTTGCTTTATTCTTTCTTTTGCTCACTCACTCTTATTGCTGAGACTGCAATGGAGGTGGGAACCTCTTGAGGTAAAAGATATTTTGGTGATGAGCATTAGGTGTGTTGCACAAGATAGTTCAACTCACCATCAACACTCATCATAGGTACAGTTGCCACTGTCAAGAATACAAGAAGAAACAGAGCAAGTGTCATAAAATAGTTAAATCCGTTTGTAAGTGTCCCGTGTAACTTCGGTCACTGGTCTTGGTCTTCTGGTGAAGACCGTGCTCCAGCCGTGTAGCTGTTGTCCTTGTATAAAGGCTTGGCTGCTAATGGCACAAGATCCTTTGCCTTCAGGGAGAATGTACGGGGGCTTTGCCTTTGTTACCTGTACAGTATTTTGGGTGTGATCCAGCTGCCCAAATAGGGGCATCAAGTGTCATTTGAAATGCCCTGTGTGATCCGTGTTAGCCACGCAGACAGCAGGACACAGGGCCTCCAAGGAATGTCAGCTGGAGGCCAGACAGAATGCTCTGCACTGGCTACGCTGGCTTTAGATGACTGTTGGCAACCGAGTCCTACCCTTCACGTTAGGACAAACAGAATTCCCCTGCAGGGAATGCCTGATGTGTAAGGGATAAAGCGCTCATTGAGTCCTGTGGGACAATTGGCATGAAGGATGAATTAGAAGGATCAGTTAACCTAATGCATCTGCGGTGCTCGTGGCTTCATTTTCATGCTTGAGATGAATTATTTGTTGTAGGCTGCAACAGTTCATCTGGAACGGAGCTAAGATCCTGTCCCAGATGTTCCAAATAACTGGCGCAGCCTGTGTTTGTAAATCTGTGGGGCTTGGTGGCTGGCGTCTCGGTAGGCGCGGGATGTAGGAGCGACTTGGGGAATGTAGGGAGTACATCTGCTTGTCGTCGTGCTTAGGCACACCTCTGCAGTGGTGTCTTGTCGTTCTAAGCAGCTTGTGGTGCAAAAGAGGAACTGCTAGCAGCGCTCTAAAAAACTTTTAATGTCTGTTAGCATTACTGAAAAGGAAAAATTGATATAGCTGGGGTACATTTCATCAGAATCCAAAGTTTAGAAGCAGTTTCAGCAAAATATCCTTTGATTTGGCTATTGTCAAGCTATTGTAGCATACTGTATGTCAGTATTAAGGATCCTAGTACCATTAGGAATGTTAAATCCCTATACTGGCATAGCCATAGCCTTTTCTTTGCCTTTAACCTTGGTTTTGGTTCAGTGTTGCTGCATGGGATTGCTTCTTGTGGGTGTTTTTTTCTTCTTCCTTCAAATCCACCTTTGCCCCCCACCCATAGTGTTAATTAGGGATGTGCATGAGGTATCTGTTATCTTCTGAGTCCTTCCAAGTAGCACCAGTGCAGATGTTCTATTTCTACTGATATGCAGATGATACTGTTTCTTTATCTCCTCTGTTGTTGACTGACTTAGAAAATGTTAAATATTAAATATCACATTAATTTTATGAATCTTAGGGCTAACTGAAGTAAAGGGTGGAGTTGTTGTAGCAATAAATGTATTTTCAGTTTTCTTTAAAAATATTTTTATCTCAAGATAAGTTGTAGATTCTCTTATGTTCCTGGATACATCTGTAACTACCCTTATTGCTCTGTGGGTTATTTAGAATTTTTTAGTGCTTGAGGCTGCTGGCATGTCCTTTGAATGTCAAGGTTGATTATAGTAGCTTGACTTTTGTTATGTCTGAACACAATTAGAACAGGTATTACATAATACTGATCTGGCACCCAGGACAGAAAGTTATCACTGATCTTTCAATCATATTTTAGTTCAAAAATCTATGGTTCCAAATTTTGATGCGTTTCAGTCAGCATTTCTAAGTGGACAGCTGTGTACAGATATAACTTGAGACTAAGGTTAACTGTAAACTACAGGCCATGAAACTTTAGTAAAATCTAGGGCCTGATATGTGTCCTTTTAAATACAGAAAATAAAATCAAATATTGGTCGTCTTTGCTGTTGACTTTCTCAAACTGATTTTGTAAAAATAACATACAGCATTTCATAGGTGCCAGGTAGCTTGCTGTGTAGTACCTGCAGAATACTCATCTAGAATGCAGAGTTCCCTTTCCCTGATAGATGAGGCTTTTAATCCTTGGGACTTGCAGCATTCTCAGTATAAGAATGATTTATTTTTGATTTTTTTTTCTTTTGCCTAGAAGTTGTTCATCTGGAAAAGAGCTTCTGGGAATATTAGGTTCCAAGCCTCTTTTTTTTTTTTTTTTAAATCCATTGTGATTTTTAAAATGAAAAGTATGAGAACAGATGTGTGGGATTTAGCTTTGATTGAGTCTGTCATTAATTGTGTGTGGGTTTTTTTCTTTATTTAAAATATTCTCTAAATTGCTAGCAATGTATATAACTTTCTTTATTCCAGTTTTTGGTAACTTCAAAGCTTGTTTTATGGATGGTATTTTCACAGCCATAAGTTACTGTTAAGTGTGCAAAATTTGATCTCCTGAAGGTGTGTGGCTTCTAAAATTATTTTAGTATTTAAAAATATATATTTCCAGGTATTTGGCTTAAAGCCAATTCAGAATGAAAATGTTTACATTTTTCAAATTAAATATATTTTCCTTTTATGACTTGTGCTGTAGAAATGGATTTTGTTTGCAAACTGCACCAACCTAACACTTTAGTGCAGGTATGAGCCTGGCTATGCAGCAGTCCTCACACACTTCTCGGTGTTCTGAGTCAGAGCTTCAGCTCTGCTCCATAGGCTAAACAAAGGCATTTAACAGGTTCAGCTCCGTTGGCTTCAGTGGAATCACACCTTGATTATATCCTGTGGAGTAACAGTTATATCTCCAAGTAGAGTCCTTCATGATGACATGTATGAAAATGCTTTCTTATTTATGAAAGATTAAAACAAATGTATTGAATGAGAGCACATGGAAAGCACCTACCACTTGAACCAAATAAAGCTTTTTTTTTTTTTTTTTTTTAATGAGCTTCTGTAAATGCAGACCTCTAGTTTCAGATGTTCACAAATACTGTTATTCCTCTTTCTGAAAATGAAAAGTCCCTGAAAATCAGCTGGGATTCTGTTGTAAATAAATCTCAGGGAAATGCACAAGTCAAGGCCCAATAGGGTGGAGTAAATTTCCAGTTCCTGTAAAAGATGGCATAAAATTTTCCTTATCTGGTTTATAGCTTCTTAAGGTATTATCACACTGGCCTGAAAAGTCAGGGTTAATATAGGTCCTTTTAACATTTTTAAGTTGAGCAAAAACTTCTACAATTCTCCTTTCTGAGTCTTCCTTTGTAAGGAAGAGTCAGAATGCAGTAAATTTATATGACCACTTGGATTGTAGTTTACTGGGATTTGGGGCCTGTGAATTTTTTGTTTACATGAGGAGCATTTGTGCAAAAATGAACATTAGAAACACTGTTTTTAAGATTGTGCTATAAATAACTTCATTTTTAAAGGCTTCTTATGCAATATTTGCCTGTCAAATGCCACATTGGAGCGCTGTTGGTTCGTGCCGTTAGAGTGCAGCCTGCTTCACTATCGCCCAGAAAAAAGCATCAGCAAAAAATACTGTTATTTATTTGCAAAGCATATTCTTCTGATAGTAATTCATGCGATACTGATCCATTCGTGCCATTTAAAAATCCACCCTTAATGCCATTTTAAAATAACACGTAGCCTTGCACTCTAGATATTAACCTCTACCACTTTGATTTCTTTGATGGTGCTGAGGTTGTGATGCTTGATGTTGTCTGTGGGTTTTGCCCGT
>NW_010576798.1:51206-67247 GCF_000705375.1 Tinamus guttatus | reverse complement strand
GCTCCTCCTCCCCAGCGCTCCTGCTCGCATAGAGTGCAGTTCCCATGGCAACGCGGAGCCAGAGGGAGGCTGGGCCTTCTCCCCGGATTCGGGGAGTTTACAGAGCCCAACCCGATTATTTTTAGCAACGTTCTCTTAAAAATTGGTGGTTGCGAGGGGAGGAAATAACATTAGAGAAAGCTGTCAATAAACATCTGGGTGTTTACTGTGTTTTTGGTTTCCTTTTTAATTCGTAAGGATTTGTTAGTGCAACACCCAGTTCTTTGCTAGTGCCAGAGAAATTTATTAACTACAACACCAGCGATGCCTGACGTATTCAGTACAGGGTGGTTTAATGTTTGGCTTGATGTTGCTGCAAATGCTCTTGGAAAAATAACCCTGCTTTAATATTTGGATGAAAGCTGCTTTCCTCTGGGCAGCTGCATTATTAAATATCGTTGATATTTTATTGGAAACAAATCCTGAATAGGCGAAGAGTAAATAAAGAGCCACCACACCTGAGGTGACAAAGGTCTGGATTAAATGAATTTTATGCATGTATTTTAGAAATGGCAGGCATTAGGGACAGAAATGTGCTCAATTAGACTTTAGTGCTGTAGTGCAGCTGTGTCTCAGCCTCACCCATTTTATTTATGAGAGAAACCACAGGCTGATGAGACTGTTCTGGCTAGTCACTGGAGATGCATTTCTTCCTCGACTCAAAGCGGCCAGACTTTGATTGAGGAGTGCAGACACCGGGGTGTTTTCTGCCCGTAATGTGTTTTCGGTGAGGAATGGCAAGAGCGGCCGCTGCGCGGTGTGGGAAGGGCCGGATCTGCACGCAGGATTTTCACCTTTCCCGGTGGCCGCGGCTCCCACCAGATGATGTCACCGAGCAGCCCATTGGCTGCCGCGGCACCTAGCGCAGGGCGAGGGAGGAAGATGCCGGCACGAACCCCAGCGCTGCGGCCGCGGTGCTGCCGGGCGCCTCTGGCTACCGTCTCCGCTTAGCGCCGTCTCCTGCGCGTGGCCATGTGAAGTGCTGGGTCCGGCCTGGGGCGAGGCGGTTTAACAGCTATCAGAGGAATGAGGCGGCTGATCTGCAAGCGCATCTGTGATTGTGAGTTGCAAAATCTGGGTGGAAGCGGAGAGACAGGGAGTGCTGGTAGACACATTGTGGGAGGATGTGTAGCAGAAAATGCATGCATGAGTAGAAGAAAAGGGAGAAGCGTTTGGGTAGACTGGAATGACTGAAAATTACATTAAGGGCTTTCCTTTGGGGGTAATATTCAGAAATGAGCAAAAATATTTGATCTGTGCAAAGATATTTCCCCTTTGTGGGAATGCATGTGTAGGATTCATTTTTATGTTTAGTCTTATGGTGGCTAATTATGAAGCTAAAGCTCTTATTTTATAAGAACATACAAAATCTAAAAAATGTTAGTTATTTCTGGTTGTCATTTTAATCCCAGGTTTGATCCCAGGACAAAGTAATTAGTATTTATTTATTTATTTTGTCCATTTCTGTGAAATGTGAAGCAGAATAACTCTCTAAAAAATAAATATGCATCTGTTCTAATAGTTGTATTGTGTCGATCTGTCCCTTTTTAGATAAAAGCTTTGATGATGAAGAGTCAGTGGATGGAAATAGGCCATCGTCAGCTGCCTCAGCGTTCAAGGTTCCTGCACCCAAAAAGCCAGGAAATCCTTCGAACAGTGCAAGAAAGCCAGGTTCAGCTGGTGGGCCTAAGGTTGGAGGTAATGTAAAGCTATTCCAACTCATAGGTGTTTTCAAAAACCTTGCTAGAGCAGACACAAACCACAGAACTTTGGAAGGTGATGTTTAATTCATGACTGCAGTATTTTTGCAGAACTGAAAGCTGTAAGGGACCTCATTTTGTGTAATTATAAATATATAAAGGTGTGTGCACGTTAGTCTTGTCCTTGTGAATGTAAAATCAGCTTATAAAGGCCTCTGGTGTTATCAATAAGCTGGAGATGATAACTGAATGTATAGGTGCTCCTTTGATTGAACCCACAAATCATTTGCTGTTTAAAATTCATGTATTCTGAAATTCTTCAGTAGATCTGCAAGGCAAAATTTTTACTATAGATTTGCTCCTCTTCACATGGCTAGTAAGGACTAGCCATTAACTGCATACCAGATGTGTGTATTACAACGGAATGTCTTTTAGTACTCCTAAAACTGTCAGAAGATTGTGAAATTAGTTGCCAAAGATAAAAACAAGGGCTAAATCCCTTGCCAGGATTTTTTTCGTATGGTAGAATTTGAAACAGTGTAAAGATGATGCTTACTAATAATAATCTCTGAATGTAGAAATCAGCTTCATATTCACAGACTTACTGCATCTTGGTTCATTCCAGATAAAAATTTAAGATCCAATCAGAAACGTTGTTATTGACTGGGGGAGGGGGACTTAAAAGAGCTACAAAAGCAACTTTACTGCTAAAACAACAGCTTTTTGTGATGGTTCATGTATATATTCAGAAAAATACTAAGTGGAATTATACCATGGTTCACGTGTGACTTTTTTTTTATGAATAATTGATTGTTTCAATTAGGTTTTTTGTCCGACTAATATTTTCATGAGCCTGCTCTTACGTGATCTGCATGGAAAAAATGAAATTTGAGCTAACATACACCTGCCAGATGCATTATATATTTCTATGTCAATAAGATGTAACTAACGTTCTGATTATTTTGCTAATTTATTGCTTCATTATTGTGATTTGCAGACTTCCTAAAAAATAAAAGATAACCAAAGGGTACCATCAACATGTCCATAATACAACTCACATGCGTTATCAGTATCTATTAGGAAGTAACACCCAAAGGACTTAATAAGAGTAGTTACTTCATCTCTTGAAATTGATTTTTAGTATTTTTTTAAATTTGTTTGCATCTCCTTTAACGTGAAATATGAGGTTCATTATATAGTGAAAGAATACTTGATGTGCTGATTCAATAGTATTTTATTAAGTGTAAATATTTGTTTATATAAAACTGGTTTTACATACTGACTCTTCCAAGCTCTGCCATAAATGTATGGAGATAGAGAGGCAGAAAAGGGAAGTATGAGAATACTCAACTGTTTTATTAGTTTACTTAAAAATCTGTAGTTAAGGAAATGCTTAAATTTAAAACATCATCTTTTCTTCCTTTTTCTATGTAATGAAACTTAAAAAAAAACAAATGAAGTTATGCAGAGAATAAGGAAAAGTAGAGCTATTTTACAACATCTAAGCATGCTACAAATGCAGCGTTTTGGTCATTTCTTGCTTTGCCACCTTTTTGCTGTGGCAAAAATACTGAGAAGTGTTTGTGTGTGCATCTGTCTATTCTTTTTATTCTGTCAGCAAACCTATTATCAGAAATTTGAAAATTTAAAATCAAATGTTTGGCTCTACCTCTATAATATTAATCATATTTTTCTTTGAATGGTTAACTATACATGCATTTACAGAATGGTTGTACATACTGTACTTGACCGTGAGGGACTTTTGCCTTAATATTTCATAGCAAATACATAGTGTGCCTTGTTCCCTTCACACAAGAGGTCTAGAAGGTAGAAATTTGATTTTAAGTCTCAGATTGTTCTCAACTGCCTATACTTTTTTTTCTTCTTGGTGTGTACCACGAAACACTTTCAGACCTATTAGTCTGCCTCACGTACAGATTCCTTTCCATTAACTATATGCTTCATTGCTTAGTTTGGTGCTTTTTCTATCAAGTTTTCTTTTCTTGAACTGACTCTCATTTTTTTTCTTCGAACATTTGCCGTATGACAATAAGGCTGTTACCTGTGACTGCGAAAAAGAAATATGAGTGTTTTGTTTTACTGATATTGCTCATTATTTGCGTCTTTCTGGTATTTTTCTCCTTTCCATGCTTTGCTTTCCACTGTTTAAACTAGTTCTGTATAGTCACAAGCTAGCAAGCACTTTAACACATGGACATGTTAAATGTCTGTGGGGTCTCACATTTCTGTGTACTATTTACAAATCCTGCAGCTCCCAGAGTTGTGAAGAGCATGAGGGGAGATGTCAGGTAACTTCTTAAACAAGTCACTGTCTTTTCCAGAAGATGAGTGTTTCCCATGATGTTATCCAGACCAGAGGTCTAAAAAGCCCCATATCCTAACTGATGGTAGCTGTGGTGGAGAAATCTGTGTGACAGGGGTATGAATAAAGCACACTGTCTTTCCAGGACGTAGCCCTGAGTTCAGGGAAGGCCTCTGGAGGGAAGCTCTGCAGGGCCTGGGCTATGGCTCTCTTAGAGAGAAGCTCTGCTCCATGGAGAGCCATGCTCTATGGTCTTTGAGGAGCCCTCTTAGGGCATCTTATTCTGCTTGTCTTTGGGCTTTGCGGCTCTATGGAATAAATCTTGATGGCCATCCACATCCACTTCGTGTAGGTTTTTTTTTCTAAAGGATGCTTGAGATTTTTGCCAGTCTCAACATAGCTAGCCTTATGGAACAAATGTGAGGTTCTGGAAAATGTCCATTCTTGTTGATGTATTGCAGCTCTGCCACATCCTGAAGCTCCAATTTCTGTCCGTGTCAAGTTTGTTGTCAATGGAAATGTCATCTTGTCACCTTACTTGTAGCCACTGCTCATGAAAGAGCTTCAGGTCCAAAGCTGCTCTCTTTCCAGTTTAGTCATCCATGGAATCTACTTAACTAGGTTTTCTTTATGACTTCTTTTTGTACATATATGTGAGTGCCTGTGTGTGTGTGTATATACACACACTAAAAAGCTGCAGTTCAATCTTGGAGGAGGCAGCAGTTCCTGCAACTGTTGGTTTTGCCTTTGAAGATTCTTGTGGAAAAAAAAAAAAAAGGTCTCAGTGAGCCACAGCTGAAGCAATCCTTTGCTGCCACTTTTCTCTTTAGTCTCCTGTGCCTAAGGAAAAGTTCTGGTGCAGGAAATTCTTGAGCATAGGCTGAGAATACTAGAAATCTCATCTATTTAAGCTGGCTGTTGCCTTCCAGAGATCCTTTTCATACAATATTGTTTTAGAAAGAAGTATTTTCCTATTTACTGTAAAGAAAAACACAGTTTGTTTGTTTGTTTATTTTCTGGTTGTGGAGGGAGGAGGCTGTGCCAGCCTTTCTTGGGGCTAAGAAATATCAGACCTGTTATATTTGCACTGCCTTCCTTTTTTGTGATGTTGCCTGCTATAATTTTATGCTAGAGATGCATGCTGGACTTTTCATTAGATACTTTATATAGAGATGTTTCTTATTTAAGAAATTGATTGTTCCATCACGGGTCAGATATTCAGTTTGAAAGGACCGTCATGCAGAAAGGTTTTCACTCTGGCGGTCACTTTCCATTTAGTGTAGGAAATGCACTTTGGCATTGGAAATGCAAAATGGTTGTTCAGTGAGCCAAGCTGCTAAAAAGATATTTACATTATGATTAGCACTATTGTAGCCCAGATGAATTTTATTCCCTCGTGGTAGAAATGAGTGTGCAGCCTCAAAGTGAGTGGGAAAGCTTGTACAATTGGTGCCTTTGCCAGCAGGGATGTTTGGTCTGTAGAGGACAGATTGCTGGAAGGGAAGCTTCAACAGGCTGGTTACTGCACTGATTGAAATACAGGAGCGTTTCTCATCTGGCTTTATTGCTTGCAAGTGTTTGCACACTAACCTCTTTGTTTTCATGAATAAGAAGTGATGGATCTTCAGCTTAAAGGTGCAGAGTTTTCTTAATACATGACCAATACATTTTTATTAGTTAGTCCTTCACCAGGAGGTAGAGAATGTTGCATAGCTGATATGCTGATTTTGGACACACTTATGAATATCAGATGCTTATCTTTTATAAATGGCAGAGCTTCTGGAATAGCTCTTTGCACAAAGACCTCCTTACTGAGAATACACACAGTTTGTGTCTCAAGAAATGGATATTCACTGGCTCTTGGCAGTATGATGAGCAGATTTTTCATTGTCAGGGACATGGTAATTTACAGTAGAAAAATGCTGTTAATCTGAGTATGTGAGCCAAATGAACCATATTCTTGTTCCTCTGCTGTTTCAGGTATTGTAGAGGGCTGTGGCAGGTTCTCTTGCCAGTGTCAGTTTTGTGTTCCAAGACTTCTAGGAAACTGTTCTCATATCCTATTCAAAAGCTTTATGTAGTCTCAGAGTGAGTAGGAAATTTCAGCCTGTAGCTCAACAAGAAGTCTGACCTCCATACCTTTTCCCAAAAGGTCAGACTAGGTCAGTGTTCTTTAAGTTGGCTTTAATGTAGGAATAGAGCCTTGTGGTTTTTGGAAGAAAAGGTTGCTAATGAAACCCAGTCTTGACGATAGTTTGTATGAACTTCCCAATAGCCATTTTCTAAGAACCTCAGCAGGGTTGGAACATAGCTCTTAGTGTTAGGCTTTCTAAAGCTGTCTTTAGAGGGAAGATAATGTGAAGTATTTTGTGTATGTATTGGCCTACAAGCTTTACTGTATATGCTTACTGCTTAGCGTAAGTTGCTACTACACCTTTTAAAAGAAAGTATGTAGCTTTAAGATGATTGATCCAGCAGCAAACCAGCAAAGGGGATGTTAATTATAATCTCAGCATAATAGTAAGTGCTGTTTAAAAAGGTAGTTTGGAGTAAGACTTGTTCATGTCAAGCATGAGGAGTATGAAGTGGAACCTCGAGAAAGTTAGATTTTTTGTATGTTCTATGAAAAAGTCTATGTAAAAATTACTTTTTGACATTTTTAAGATTTTGATGATGTTGCCTTCTTTTGGTAAATCATTCAAAGGATCAGTCCTCACTGAAGGCTGTTTCTGTATCAGTTTGAAGTTTGCTGCTGGCCTTGTTTGAAGTACCGCTCCATTTGAAAATAGTCTTTATGTTTTAACCCTCACAAAGTTTGAAGCTTTGCAACATAGAAAAAATATTTGTTTAGGCAGAAATTAAGTAATTGGAAAACACTGGAGGAACCAGGAGCATAGTTCTAGCAAAGAGAAGGCTGTGGGATATATAACAACCCAATACTCATTCTTAACTATAGAAAAACATGATTAATTATAGGAAGCTATTTTCAACTTGAGTAAACCTGAATAAGGTTGCACATATATATCTATAGTCCATTCTGTCAGCATCATATTTTTGGAAATAGAATAGAATTCTTGGAAAAGGATCAGAATGGAACTAATTTTCTTCTTAAGACTCTTGTTTTATATCAAAAAAAAAAAAAGAAGAAAAGTTTGGAGTCTTAAGTACTTGGTGAATTAAGTGGCAAGCTTGTGCACTGAAAAAAACATGGTACTGAAAAATGGATACTTTCCTTCTGAAATCTTAGCCAGATTAACATCTCTCCTGCAAATTATACTGCATGTTATAGTTTAGAAACATTTTTGATAAAAATGGCTTCAGTAATCAGTAATCGTGGAACTATAAATGCAAACCATTAATGAATTGTCTTGAAGTAGGGGAAGTGCTCTTCGATACAAAATGGTGTATGGATCATCTGTGTTAACTGTTTAGTGTTCGTATTTTTTTTTGAAGTGCTGCAGTAAATAAGTTCGGGAATGCTATTTTTGCATGACTCTGCAATAGTCTGTCTCGCTTGTGCTTTCATTAAATATTTTTTTGAAATACTATACTTTTTTTGAGATGCTATTTTTGAAATGCCCGTAAAATAAACTAGGACTTTGGACCTTCATAAGATACAAAGCTGCTCTGAGACCATCTCACTCGAAAGAGCATTACTATGGCAGTTGCTTCCCTTTGTGGATTGCAGATTGTTCTGAATTTCAAGGATTTTTCTTCAGATGCCAGCTGAAATCGGCGTTTTTGTCTTTCTGACTGCCCTTTGAAGTCAGCCTTGGGGTTGTTGCAGAATGTCTTTTTGCTTCCTTGCCCCCACAGTGAATATAAATTAACTTCCTCCCTGATAGATACTTGCCCATGGAATTGCTGGGTTGTGCGGAGAAGATCCAGCACTAATTTTTAGCAGTGTGGATAGTTTTTTACATCCAGTGTTTTATTCAACTTAAAGCATACAGTCACCAAGTATCACCATGCGAACCTGATGCAGTATTCAAGAGAATAGGAGGATTTCCAGCTTTTCAGATTCTCCTGGAGTTGTTCTATCTTCCCTTTGCTCTTTACTCCTATGAACTGGACTTAAGGTTTCCTCGCACGTGGTATGTCTTCTGTTTCCCTTGGTCATTGTAATAAGTTTCTATCCAGGTATTGTGGTGTCCATTGCTGTAAAATTATTTTTTGCTTTTTGGATCGCTGCTAACTGAGCAGATCAGTCTCAGCGAGGAAACTGAAGTGACTGTATAAATGTGTAACTCCTGTTAGCCTCCCTGCTTTCTGTGAGTATCATCCTAGAACAGTTGGCAGATGGCACGTGATAATTTTAGTTCTTTTTACTGTAATTTCTAGAAGCTTGAATTGGCTTGTGGGTTTTATAATGGTGGGGGAAGCATGATGCTATATCTCATAGCCCAATCACAAAGAGCTTATAGACTTCGAGGCGTCTTAGAAATGGATGACATAGAAGGGGAGGAGCAGCAGAGTAGTGGCTAAGAAGTCCAAAGGTGCAAACTTACCAGTGTGTAACTTTCTCTTGACACCCCTATCCCATCCTCTAAGTTGTCCCACATAACCTAGTTGTGGTTCCAGGAGTACCGGGTAGGAATGGGACAACCCACAACTTGTTTAATTTACCCATGCTCAGTTACTTGTTTGCCAGGTGATAAGAAGGAGAGGCAGTTTCTTTGTGTTCGTATGACTAAATTCAGAAGGAAGAAGGGGAAGGAAGGAGAATGAATCTGAGCTGAAATTTGCTGACCCCACCACTTTGAGTCCCTGTGGAGCGTGGCTGTGTTACAGGGAAAGCGAAGAGAGGTGGGGGCTCCAAACCAGCCCTGCGCTGCTGCTGCTGCAGAGAAGCTGCTTTGCTCACAGAGGCGCTTTACAGCCCAACACCACCCTACTTCATTAACATTATTTGCTGTAGTTGGGTTGCAGAAATGTATGTATGGCCTGCAGAGAAGCAGATGTGGTTCCTTTTTGTATGGCAGAATAGGAAAATGTGCCTTTTAGATTTAATTTCTTTGGACAGTTTTAAGTGGTCTCAAATAGAAGCAGGAAATGTCAAAAGCAAGAGATTCAAACTGTTTTTATTATTTTAAGTGGAGAAACTGGTGTGGATCATCATTTGCAGCAGGGATGCAGATAGCATTTTGAACAAGCAAAATGTTTAAAAATGTAACAGAACAACCACACCTTAAAAATCAAGTCTTTGATTTTCTGTCTTGTTTTCCTAGTTAACTTCTACAAAGATAGATTTTGTAGGCTATATTGGTTCTAATATCAGTTTAAATTGTTTCAGGAAAGAATGTAAGGTTGAAGAGAAATGGCAGCAGTAATGAAATACCATTTTCTAAAACCATTGCACCAAACATCTCCAGTACACTGATCCAGTCTGTTTTACATCTCAAATTACAGATGACACAAAAGAACTGTTTGTGTTGATGTTTATTCTCAGTATTTTCTGTAATGTAAAGTTAATCTGTTCTTAGCTGTTCAGGTACAATACTAGGAATAGGTTAAATGAGAATGTAACCATCGAGTTATTTAAAAGTACATATATATTAAAAACTGGAAATGATTTTTTACACTCTGTGTTAACATAAATTTTCAACTCACCTGTGTATTTCAGGCAAAATGGACAAATGAGCAAGTGTCTCAAACACGTCCATACAATTTTTGTAAAAATTGGATGCTAAATGGAGAAAAGGAAGAAAGACTCTACTATGTGGGCTTAAAAATGAGTCTTATCAGATATTATCAGATATTGGTCAACTCTGAGACAAAATGAAAGGAAACCAAATATCTTTATTCTTGTTGATCATGAACCTACTTGTTTTCTCCACATGCAGTCTCATAGGTGTTGTCCAAACCCTGTACTGGCTACAGTGTTCTTAATTTCTTCCTTGTGTCATCATGTGTTTTGTGAATGTTCCACAAACACAAGTGAAATGATCTGCTTAGTGTGCCTGAGCAGTAACATCCATGTTTTACATCTGTGAAACTGGGCTCTATAGGCATTGAGACTCAAATTAATGAAACCTGGTTATGCACCTTGCCCTCACCTTCTCTGCTGTAAGCAGGAGCTTACTGTGAGCAGGAGGGCTAAGAAGTTTTTCCTGGAGTGAATGCAAGCATGGACAGCCTGCTGACCATGTCAGCCCTGGGAAGCAGCGTGCCTTTCGGGTCCCTGTGGAAATGCTGCTCAATTGCAGGAGGAGGCTGTTCATGAAGCAGCCTCACTGCGGTGGAAGCTCTCCGGAGCTTCTCTAGTTATGTCAGCCAAGTTTCTGATGCAGCCAAATAAACACAACTCATATCAAGTTAAATATGTTGTACACCAAAGTGTGAAGATACTTAAGCCTCTGTATGTAATGGTTATAAGAATTTTTGTGACATGAAGAACACATGTATTTTTGTACATTTGTTTTCAGAAATAGCAGTCTATATTTAGTGGGTTTTTTTGTTGTTTAAGTTAGAAGTGAGCCATAAATAGATATCTGCCAGATATTGGAGCTTTGACGGATGATTATGTCCAAGTTGAGAGCCATTGAAAAGGGCTATAGGAAAAATGTTAGTGTTACAACCGTAGGTGGCTTTAGTAGTGTTGATAGTAAGTTCACGGGCAGTAAAACTGGAATGAGAAGGTAGAGAAATTAGTCTGAAGACACATACAGATGTTTTGCTCTTTTGTTGGCACTTCAGTTTGTGCCACTGGTTCAGCGTGACTTCCTGTTCCACGTGAACAGCCTGATCTTCTTTTCTTTAACCTGTCTAGCAAAGCTAGTAAGCAGCAGTTAACAGCAGAAAAGTTAGGAACTGGCTGATGAGGATTTGCCTTATATCGTGAGTATATAGGTTTTTACACTAATATCATTATAAAAACAAATTATATCCAACTAGAGAATATTGCTGTCATCAGTGTAACTCTGTGCAGGTAAATCTGACCTGCTGACAAGAAGAATCCTGTGTTGAAGGTTTACCTTGTGTGTTTTATCAGAGCCAATGCCATTTCTTTGTGATGTGTCACATGTTTTTCAAACTTAAGCAGGCAGCTTGAAGGTGTGGGTATTGATCATTCGCTGGAGGATACCTTGACTCTACTCAGATATTTGAGACTGAAATATAACGGTCACTTGTTAATGCATGTTTCGATTAGCTGCTTGGCCTGTGGGAGTATTTTAATTCAAGTTTCTGGATTGAAAACCAGAGATCATTCTTTAAACCATAGAAATCAGAGCATTCAGAACACTGACAGAATTGAAGTCCACTGATATTTTCAATATCTTTTTTCCAAGGTGTGTGTACAAGTCAAAGTGTGTATATAAGAAATGAAATAGCTTTAGTCTGCCCAATAGTCTAAAAAGGGGAATGAATTTTCAGAGATTGTCAATCTTCAGTTAGTTTTCCTACCCTTTTTGTCCTTTTTTTCCAGAAGCAAAGTTGTCTTATTTTCAACTAGCAAAATAAAAAGAACATAATAAAAAATATTATTCCAAAATATTGTATCAACTATTGCTGTAATAGTATCTGGAACAAGAAAGAAATGCTGAGCAGCCCAAATTCAATCTGTGTACTGTGTGAAAATCCCGCTCTAAAAATTCACCTTTCCCATCTCAGAGTGGACAATTTGGATCATGATCACCCCCCACCCCCCCCACAAGAGATACCCTTTTGAAAGGAGCTGTCACTTTCATCAAACAGTAATTAGGGTTGGACCTAAAATATCAGGTGGTTTTAAAGCAAAGAGGCAAAAATACACCTTCTGCAAGAATATCTGATGGCAACAGAAGATTCAGGAAAACGCACAATTTCACAGCCTAACAGAGAGCAGAATGTGCATTAAATAATCAGAAACAGCCTTTAGTATATCCATCTTTGAGGACTGGATGCAGAATTCTGATTGTTGAGCCCTGTCCCAGTTTATTGCAAGCACCATGCTGATAAACTTTGTTCATAAGCAGTTAAGGTTTATGACATTCATAAAAGATATTCCAAAAATCAGTTGCCAGCTGTATCTGATTTCTGCTTGGTGTTTAATAAAACAAGTCTGCTTAGTAAGTAGGCTGTCCATTGCAATGGGTTGTCTTTGCACTTGTCCGTGCTTGAGTTCTTTACGTTTGAGTGTTGCTTAAGTTCCTTTTGTCAATAATTAGGCTTTCAACAGCTGGCTGTTTAAGCTGTCTGAAGTAGTCATCTCCATGTCTACCTCCACTAACTTATTTCTCTCCCTACTAGCACTGTGTTTATACGGCCCCAGGGTGAAGCAGGCCAGGGATTTTTTTTTTCTCACTGAAACCACTCAGACAGCTTTTTTTCTTCTCAGCCCTTTTTCTTACTGTTGTTGCTCATTGTTCAGAAGGTGAACTAATGACAAAATGAGAAGGGCAGAAGGAGTGTGTAGGAGTTGCCAGTTAAACTCTTATATGAAAAGCTAAGCAAGTACTTGAGCTGACCCTGTGCGCTCACCCTATGCTGACCTGAAGCTGCTGTTGGTTCCTATTTCTGTCTAATTCTGCTTATTATCTTACAAAACTAAGAAGGTTTGTAAAATAAGCTTATAAGTGGTTTTTTGCTTGTTTGTTTTTTAGGTCCAGAGTGATCTCTATGTTTTACTTTTGTTTTGGTCTCTGGAAGGTAAAGGGTGAAGCTCTTGAATTAGTTGAGATGCAGATATAGTTTTGTTTTGTTTTCAAGGGGAAAAATAGTTCTGTACTCTACCTCACCTTGTTATAGGTGAGAATCAGAAAGATTAATCCTGCTACTGAAGGGAATTAGAGAATTGTGATTTTATTTTTATTATTATTATTATTTTTTAACTTTTTGGTAATACTGTCCTTCAAAAAGTTTTCTAACACTAAAATTTCGTTGATGCAAATTGCATTAGAACATGAATCAATTTTTATAATAGGCAAGCATTTTGAGAAAAAAAAATAAAAAGTGCAACAAAGTTTGACTTTTACTCCTTAATTTCTCTATCAGTTTTGATACTCTTTTTCACAAGGGAATTTTTTTCTTTGGAAATTCTTTTTTTTCTCGGAAGGCCAACAGAAATAGAAGAATAGAACTGTGAAAATGGATATTGGACTAGTAGAGAGTTGTTACATAACACAGATTGATGACACAGATTGATTGTTTTAAACTACTTTAGCACCTGCATGCTTGATTAAACAGCTAAACATGCTCTGATTAAACACAGCTGTCAGTCCAGTACCATTCTCATGGTGTTTACTTGTTTTATCATTGTGCGATGTAGAGATTTGGTGTAAGCAGGTACCAGAGCAGACAGCAGCGGATAGCACAAGTTGACACTCCCCAAAGTCACTGTGATATGATGGGAAAATCCCAAACATTGCAATCTGAAGAATAAATTAATCATTGCTATTAATTCAGGGGTGAGAAAACTGTTGCTTCAAAAGATAAGTGATAAGTATTCAATCAATAATTTCTTTGCATGTGCCCAGAGCACTTTCTGATGTTGAGCAATTCATAATTGAGCCCATAATTTGAGAAACCTTTAAATTGAGCTTTACCTAACCAGAATGCTTGAAGAATAAGGATAGACAGTGGTTGTGAACTTAAAAATTGTAAGAGAATGAAATGTGTATATAGAGTCAGTGTGTTCGCCTCCTCTTTCTGATCCTTTTTATTTCTGGGTCTCACTTGGTTGAAGCCCAGTTGGATTTGGTGAATCTGTGAATACAAAGTTAGGTAATGTGATGTAAATTATACTTATTTAAGAGGGAAAAAAAATCATGGGACTTTGTTGTTAACTGCTGGACACTTAAAGATGTGCAATACAATGGGGTTAGAGATCATGAAAATTGCTTATAGTGTCTTATCATTAGGAATCTAGTAGCTGAAATTGTGTATACTTAGTTAAAGGCTGGTGTGTTCTGTGGATAAAGCTAAGAACACGCATTATGCAGTAGAAGGTGTTCATACAGACAAGATAGACTTCTGAGAGTTTTATAATCACAGCTGGATCTCAAGGTAAACGTCAGCCAAAATACCTGTAAGCCTATGAAAACATGTGAGTTCTAGTACATGTGTCAACTTTGAAGGCAGTACAGTCTGAAATGAGGCTTTTGCAAAACCCTGCTGTGGTGATGGCTTTTGTAGAGGAAACTCAAGCCTTACAAATGCATGAGAAGTTCTTCAAGAGAGTCTATGTGGCTAGTGTCCATCTACTTAGCATAGTAAAAGATGTTTCTCTGAATTAGGGAACATGAGTTGAATTCCAAGAGGTCTGGAAGGAAAAGCCTGAATGACACTTCCTCCTAGTACAGTATAGAGTTTCAACTTCTCTATAATAAAAATAGAAGAGGTATTTAAGTTTATTAGTTCATTTTCTTGGCAGAAAATTGATAAAACAAGTCATGAGTGAGAATACAATATAACTTCTCTCCTCCTGCTTCCCCCCCCCTTCCTTTTTTTAAAGAGTGGTATTTGAATGTTTATGAAACTAAATAAAAAAATAGGACTTGTGTAAACTGTTAAATGCAGGGACTTTTGCCTCTAATGTCACTGCGGTGTTGAGCAATATTTTATTTGGTTGTAAAGAAGTATAGTAGGAGCTTCATAAGAATTCACTCTTTTGTGACCAAGTTATTTTCGTAATAAGTATAGAAACCTATATGAACTGCTGCTTAAATGTTTTTAAATCTTTTAAAAAGAATAAGGAAGTCTTTTAGCTCTGTGAAGACCATGTTTTAACCTTTCAAATGAGGTGACCTGGCTACTCTGGCTTTCTTTTTCCATTTGTGTTTCCTGACTACTCCATGGTGATTGCGATTATTTGGGTGCTTTGAGGCTTCCCTGTATGCCAGCGTATTTGGCAAGGGAACACACTGGTTTACAAAGCAAGCAGACCAGACGGCTGTTCATTCAACCTAGTTAGTGTGGTGCATGTGCCAAATTTTTCTTTTTTTTTTTTTTTTTTCTTTTTTTTTCTCAGGGTTTCTCTTCACAAAATTCTCCTTTAGTTTGGGGAGCCTCTATTTCAAGGACTGCCCAGGTTTCTGCATGGCAAAAGGGGAAACACATTCTACAGTAGTGGTTTCCAGTCATATGATGAGAGACTTGTACTTCACCTCACCTCATGCTCAGGATTCTGCTCACTTGCAGACACGTGTTAGTGGGAAGTGTTAAGGAAAGCTATCTCTTTCCTTAAATTGGAAATTTGAGCATCTTTCTCAAGTCTTGGGTACACTGCACCTTCCACAAAAATTCCCTGACTTAGGTGATCAAGAACTTCTACAAGAAGGTATCTTTCTGTTTTCCCTTTGGCCTCAGGAGTCTTCTGAGGTTCTTGCTGTAGAGGCTTGCCTCTAGTAGATCTACGTTATTCGTTATCTATAGGCCTGGCTAGTGAAAGTTTTCTGTTGACGGATTCTTTTGTTTATTTATTATTAGCCTTAAGCCATAAATGGTGTGGGAAAACTAAAATCGTAGTTTTTAAGCTACCTTATATTTTTATCGGAGCTTGTGTACTCCAAAGTAGAGGCCAGTCCTCCCTGACGGTCTGATAACTGCACTCAGAGCTTGCATGTCGGACTGCTACCTAGGTGCCTGCTAGTTTAGAAAAACTTTCCATGTCTAATCTTGGCCCTTTCATCTTCCTTTTCTGAGTTAGTCAGATCTTCACTTTGTGGAAGGTCTCATTTCATCTACACTTTGGAGGGAGAAGAATAGGTGGTTGCCATTTCTTCTTTCTCTTTTGGCTGTCACTGACGACTGTGGCAGATGGCGTTGGAGATGCACATGTAAATGATTTTTATGGTATGGTATCTCTTTGCAACATCCTTGAGCTTAAGCTGTCAAAACTTGTCAAATATTCCTAAATCATACCACAGGCACCATGTCCAGATCCTGCTAGATATCACTTCAGTGTTTTTACACTAAGCAGCTCCAGAGCCATGTGAGAGCTTGTTCTGCATAGAAATGTTCAGTTCTAGTAAGTTTGCCATCGTGATAGTGGTGGTGAAC